>BMAV01003945.1:0-16122 GCA_019973955.1 Trichonephila inaurata madagascariensis
TTTTTTTTTTTACCTTTTTTGGGCCCCTCTGTCATTTAAATCTTACCTATACACCCCCATATCTAATCCCCTTTTTACATTCAATACTCAACCTTCTTTTGTTGATTCTGCTACTACTATAATTCGAAACATCATATAAAAGTCGAGCAAAAAAGTACATCTGAAATAAAACCTGTCAAAAATTACAGCAGGAAATATACCGAAAACCCAAATAAAAACGGCATACTTAAAATCTCGAAAAAGTAGACTTGCAAAAAGTCTATATATCAATAAAAAATGATTACTTACGATGTGGATGTATCTGCACTAGAAGAACTTTAGCCATGCATGAAATATTTTCATACTATAACATTGCGCATAAGTAGAAACTGAAGGCGATAATTAAAAAAATATATTCTGCTTTTGTGCGACATACTATGTTCTTTTATCTTTTTATAAAAGGGAATTGTGTTTTTTTTAATACATAACGCATTGTATTATCATTTTTTTACAATGTAATTCTTCCGTGATGCGATTGTATTAAATTTTACTTTTTAATGTACAGTGAGAAATAACTTTAAACGCAAAAACGCTTAAGGTAAAATATCGGATAACAGGAGATATTACAAAGGTCCTGAATAACTAATGTATATTTGCATGATTTTTTCTCTTAACACGAAAATATTTCACTTCTGGAAATGAGAAAAATACAGATAACACCAGCCACACAGGTGAGATTTAAGAGGGGTGTGATATGAAAGATGTTTGAGACATTTTTAGTAGAAAAGAGATGAACTTGGCTTTGAAATACCCTCGGAATAACCTGTGACACGAGACAATTTTATATATCTAAGCTATTTTCACCCTCTACAAACGTCACACAAAAACATTTAATCTTTTTATCAGTTTATTTTGGAATTTGGTGACGAGTTTATTATAGTGGGAGTAAAATTCAGTAAGTTTGGTTAGTGTTTTTTTTCCTTTTCTTTTTATGATTTTTTTAATGATTTTAGAAGAATATTCTTTCGAGCTCAGAGGGAAAGTAATCTGAGTTTCTGCTCAAAATGAAGTTGGAGCTGTATAATGCTGTTGACCAAAACTGAAATTTGTAAGCAGTTTGGTTTTTCTAACTCTGCATTATCAACAATAATTTAAATATGAGAGCAAATTATGAAAATGCTTTATATGCATCAATGTAATAAAAATGTCCTCCAATTAACTAAATTTGGTTTAGTATATTACTTTCGCTTGTTTTGCGATATCTTTTAACCCGAAAAAATATTTCAGGTCTCTCATTTTTATGTTAAGCTATTTTCACTATACTTAGACTTAAATGTTTTTCTCTCCCATTTGGAATCTGGTTTCATTAACTTTATATCATTGGAAGCGACTGTTTGGTGCATCATATCCAAATCTGTCACTCTCAATAAAAATCAAACACACTCTCATTCTTGCAGTTTCACTTATTATGAATTAACAATGGATAACAAACAATATGCTATTAATAACTCATGCAATTGGACATAAGGGTTAAGAGTTACTAAAAAAATTAATAAAAATATGATTCAAAGTGAGTAGGCATATTTAAAGAATACTTTTATTTTATTATTTGCGTAAGTATAAATTTCGGTTTATAATTCATTTTTGTTTTTTTTAAATTTTTACTTACTCTTTCATGTTTTTTAATTTTGTGAATTTTTAATGATTTAAATTTAATTTTGAAGCAAAAAAATATAATACACTTAATGTAAAAAGTAATATTTATATAATGAATATTCATGAGGATATTATTTGAAATCCCACTAATATTATTTAAACATTTACTCAACATTCAATATAAATATTTGCATATATATATTCCTATTTCCTCAGCGCTGATATATACACTGGTGTGCAAAACTTAAGCAACAGCTGGGTTTATTGCCATAACTTCACGAAAAATCATCTGAGAGACATGAAATTCTGAAATGAGGGAGAGTATTATGTACGTAAAGGAAGACGAAAGCATCGGCGCTGAAAAAGAATACAACGCATACGGTATGGAATCAAACAAAAACAAGCTTTATTGAACGCATATTTTCGTGACTCATGATTGTCTATCAACAGGAAGAACAACAAGCAGATGTTCCTTAATATGGTGTATGCTCTCCCCACTACAATGGTTGTTTTGCACCGTCCCCCATCTAAAAACCGCTGGTGCAACATTTTTTGGGGGTAGGGTGCCCATTCCTCAATCAACATCTGTTGTTGGTTGTACTCGGATGATATGAGCGTTTTCAATACGTCTCCCAAAGCATCCACCAGTTCGATATTTAAATCTGGGGGCGGCAATCCATTCGAGTGATATCTTCATTTTCCCAGCGCTCCTCAACATCAAAGTGCGATGTGCCCGCGTTGTCATCCAAAAAAATGAAGTCGGGCCAATGACCCCCGGAAAAAGATGAAATGGGGAAGAATACCTCCTCACTGCGCCCCCGGTTTACAGCCCTCTGTGAAAATGTGAAGATCAGTTCCGCCGTTCGCATAATAAACCCAGACAAAAATGGAACCGTAACGATGTTTTTCCCGATTTCGGGGAAAAAAAGGGGGGGTGATCTCTCCCCAAATCAAAACGCGTTGAGAATCGTTTTGGTACTGAACCGACTCTCATCCGTAAAGGACACGACTCCATTGATCAGTTGCCCATTTTTTTGTGCTCTCGGTCCACTGTAAGGGGGGGCTTGGGTGGCCTCTTTCAACGGGAGGCAGCGTTCAGGACGGCGGGTGGGCCCCCTTTGGAAGGCGTCGGGCCCCAATAAACCGCTACCTTGTCGACCTGTTGTCAGAGTTTCAGCAATGGCGATGCTGATTTCGCCTTTTCGCCTGCAGGATGTTAATGGGTACCCCCTGCAGTTGTCGCCCTCGGGCGGCCACCCAACCTTTCCAGCTGTACCTGTGGTTTGGAACCCCAAGCGCGCGAAATGACACTTTTGTCTATTCCGAACTGTGCAGCTGCACTGGTGACATCGCCCCTCCTCCCACTTTCGTCATTCTTCCCCGTGGAAGTCGTCGGTGATTTCTTCTAGCCATATTTTCGAACTGACTCCAGGCCTTGCAGAAATTTGGGGAATTGCGTCTCCCTCCTTCATTTCATTCTCTTTGGCCGGGGGCGCCGACATCACCCCTTTTGGAGCTCCATCACCTCTGACGTTTTTTTCCCCATTTTGCATACGCGCACGTTTCTACTGACACGTGTTCCCTCTACTGATCTCCAGACCTCCTTTTCCTGCAATTTCATGGCCTCTTTAAATTTACATTGTTGCTTAAGTTTTGCACACCAGTGTATATAACGTATAAAAATTCTTAAAGAATCAAAAGAGCATACTTATATTAAGGAAATAATTCCTAGGCTACATTTCAATTAAAAATAATATTTATTTTGCCACACATATTTATTTTTTGGAATTATATAAGTAATTTAATCTTCATAACTTATAAATTAATTCCAAAATTTTGACTTTTAAATAAAATATGAAAAAAAGTGATACATTTTATTTTCAATCGTGGATGCTCCGTGTACCAGAAATTTTCATGGTTAATAACAACAATGAGTAAATATATATTATTGAATACTTTAAATAATTATAAATAATAAAACTATAACACACAGTTTTTTTATTATCGTTAACATTCAGTCTAATAACAGTTTATTCTTTTTTAAGAAGAAAGACTTAAAATTTTGAAGTATTGAAGAGCAGTATTTTTCCTCTTTAAAAACTAAAACGTTTTTTTAAAAAGAATATATCATTAATTGAAAGAAACCTAGATTTATGTTAGATATTAATTGCAATAATAAAGATCATGTTTCTTGAAATAAAAAAAATTTTAAAACATAAAAAAACAAACAGATCATCCGTTAAAATAAAAAAAAATTGTTAGCAACAGAACAGTGAAATAGTTTCCCTTTTAAAAGGGAAGGCATGTGTGTGTGTTTTAGAAAATTAATTAAATATTTTTACCATAAAACTTTTTTTAATATCAATTACAGCGTTTGCCCTGGTACTTCAAAAAAAAATTTACCCAAAAAGGTTAAAAATTAACTCCCAAAAAAAACGTAAGAGCATAACACTTTTTTCGAAATTTAAATTAATTTAAAATGAAATCAAAATTTCTCATAAAAAACGGTTTATTTTTCATCTCTACCCCCTTAATAGGCATCTGTTTCAGTGAAATTTTTATTAATTACTTAGTAACATCTGGTGAAATGTTTTGATTCGTGATGATAGTTACATTACACTTAGTTTTACTCATCATATCGAGAACTTTCATTTTATTTAAAAGCTTATGCAATTATTTTTTTATTTTTCCATTTATACAAACATTATAATCATAACTTCATATATGATTGTGATAACTGTTTTTATATGCTAATTGGGAAAATTTTTAACAATTAAAAAAACATCTGTAGGTTTTAAATAATAAGAAATGTAAAAAATTTTCCCTTCAATGAGGGTAACATTATCTCCCAAAAGATGGGGAATTTTTATTTTCTTCTCTTTTTTTATGTGAGGGGTTTTTGGTTTTTTTAAAATAAAGATTAAGGAGGGAAACGCAAAAAAAAGGAACAGAAAAAATTATTGCTTGGTGTGGCGGATGGGCATCGTTGAACTCAGAAATAGGTCTGGGGTTGGGGGGCACTTTTAATGTAAAGGGGGAAAATCCCAAAATGTTGCTTGATTTTTTTATTCCAATTCAAAAAAATTTTTTTAAAACGTCTGAAACTAATTCAAACGCATTTTGTATTTATCAAAACTTTTTCACACATTTTTAATTAAAACAAAAACATCTGTATAAGTAACATACACACATACATACACTTAGGTTATACTTCCTTACCACCTATCACATCACTGCAAGAAAAAATGGGAAACCCGTCCCAAGAATAAAAAGGGAAAAATCAAAAATGCATGAAAAAAATTTTCAAAGACATTTTACAGGTGGGGAAAATTTTTTAAATTTGTTGTAGTTTAAAAATTGCGGAGACTTCTTGTTATTTTAGTTGAACAGTTATTATGTTAATTAAAATGCAAACAATAGAAAAAGTGACTAAACACAACACAAAGTCAGCACACAGAAGCATCCTTCATTCACTCCAGATAGCTCAGCTTCTATATTCGTCAACCGAAAGCCTTTACAACTTTGTGATTTTCGTTTAGATCTTGTGATTGGTCAGAATGCTCGAATGATAATATATTGCATCATCTTGTTTTGAAAAACATCGACGTGGCAGTTTCTTAGAAGATAAAGTTGTGATTAACATTTTCTTTTTTTATTTTTTTAAAAGGGATTTTGGTGTTTTTTTTAAAATAAGAACCGGCTATAAATTTACCAACCAATTTGGGTCTAAAAAATAGTTTTTTTTTTTTTTTTAGCTCATTGGGAAAATTTTTCTATATGAAGAACCCACTTTTTTGACAAAAAGGAAATTTTCCCTTCATACATTATTGGGGTGACCACGAAGTTAAAGAAGTACACTGCCTACCTATACTTAAGTTTACATTAGTGTATTAGAGAATAAAATAAATAAAGCAGCCATTTACTTTTTTTTGCTCATTTTAATCGCTATCTTAGTGACAAAAATGCAGAAATCAGTCTTTAAATTTATGTCTGCATTATTTACATTAATATGTATCAGGTTAATTAGAGTTAAGTGTTAACGAAGAATATTTTAGATAAAAACCTGCAAAAAACTATTTTATCTCATGAGAAATGAAAGCAAACTTCTATAAAATGCTATAGAACACCACACAAATGTGCATTCTTCAGTAATTTCTAGAAGGGCTGGGATTTCCTAATGAGTTTTATATATGGAGACAAGCACACACAATGTTAGACGTTGCATTCTCCACAAGAATGTCATTTGAGTTTCTGGGGAAATAGCAAGATTTGAAATTCCTGATTGACCTTTTAAGAATATTGAATGCTTTATTTTTAAACTTGAAAATATTACCTGGAATTGCTTTCACAAAACCGTACATTTGACTCTTTCAAAAATGGTGTTCAAGTATCTGATGTTTCAAAATTCAAAATAGTTAGAAACTAACTTTAGGAAACATATATTACCTGAAACGAAGTTATATGTAGTTCATCCAATAGAGTTGATGCACATTTTTTTAGATGTTTTTTTTTTTCAATTTTGAGAACTATGCTCTAGTTAATTTACAGGCTACAGTATATTTAGATGAGTGGTCAGCATGCTCTTGAATGGCGATATTTTAGTGAGGTGTGTTTCAATTTTGATTATTCTAAAATAGTACATTCTCTTGCTCTCTCTTGATCCTGGTTATACAAACAAAAAACTTATCATAATAAATGGAGCTGATGCATGTTAAATCTACACTTTCTCGAAATTCTCGAGTGGCCCAGAATGGAAGTTAAGGTAGTGTTAATTTACTTTAAGTGGAATCGCACAATCGTTAATCAAAGTTTTTTCACCGTAATGATTCTCATGTTGCTTATTAGTGCAGTTTTTTATCAAAGTTTCAATATTTACGACCAAATACTTTTCCAATTATTATTTCAATCACGCTCCCACCATACAATAACAATGTATTTAATTCAAGAAGACAAAACTTTGACGCTAAAACTAAAAATTACGAATTTAACCTCTTAATTTCCACCGGTATTGAATAAACTTCTCACTCAGCCAAAGCATTAACTGCCTCAGACGTATATATACATCTTTCAAAAAGTACGATCTTTCAGTGCACTTTTATCCATAAAAAATTATGCCCTAAGCTTTTGAATGCGTAAACAACTGACAGTCTTCGCAAGGTTTTAATTATTTCAAAAGAGTTTTACTTATTTTTATTCCACCCGCTCCTCTCCCTCAATACATCACATACAGAGCACACCCTATAAATAAATAATAATTTAACTACACACAAGTATTAATAAATTCAAGGTCATCCAGAAATTTGTTATATTTGGTTAGTCTACAGAATGATTATCAATCAACTTCTTTAGAAAATACATAAATCAAAAATATTTCTTAAAAATCTTTTTAAACTCATAAAATTGGCAAATTTGTGAAGGGTTATGATGGACTTTAGGAAGTGCAAAAAAACACCACACAACATTAGGTCCTAAAGAATCTACTTGTTAGTGGTCCAGCTGTGAGAAGAATATATGCACATTCCACACACGGGATATATTTTTAATACACACATAGACCAAAATATTTACACGACTACCTTTAAGAAGTATTTTTAACCAATCAAACAGCTTTTGCATGCAATCTGGTTTTCATCTAGTACCAAATGGTTAAACTCTCTAATGTGAGAATATGGATCATTTAGTTGACACAGCATTAGGGGAGTTATGAGCAATATAAGAGTGGTGATTGTTGTAGGAAATATGAGAAATTGTGAATTGAAATATTGATAGAGGATATATTGTGAGGGTATATTATTTTATTTTATTGACACTAAATTTATATATATATATATATATATATACTTATATATATATATATATATATACTCCATACATATATATATATATATACACATATATATATATATATATACTTGCTATATATATAAAGTAAATGTGATAGATTAAGAAAAATCAAATAAATGCTTCATAATTTCATTATCTGATTGATCCTGTATTTTTTTATTCCATTAGAAAGTGTGGTAATTGGGTTAAGATGTCTTGAATCAGATAAAAATAAAGAAATTGCAAATTCGGAAAATAAAAAGCTAATTATTGGTTTTTACAGGTATTGAGAAAAGTATTCAATAAAAAACAGATTAATTGCATCAAAGTATTTTTAACTCCAAAAGAAATCCAAAAGGGTTCCTTGCTACTTTATAATTTTACAGAGTTAAAGAAAACTACACTGTCTACTACTAAGTAATTGGTATGCCACTGTGATAAAAAGAAAAGAAAACAAAAATTTATTCATATTCAATATATTTTAGTAGAACCTTCACCATTGCGACCTCAGGAATTATGCCCAACCCTCTGAGGCATACTTTCCACAAGTGTTCGCATGATGGGCATTGGCTTCCTTCCACTCAGCCTTGGAGAAGATACGCAAGTGTTTTTCCCCTTATTGGCATTTGCTGCACCTTTAGTTTAGCTTGATCAACTACTCCCAGGGTTTCCTATGGGATTCAGGTCAGATTCTATGGAAGCCGGTCAGTCTTATTTCCACATGGTCATTATGTCAAATTCTGGTGGACCTCTGAACATAACAAGAGGTGTAGTCAATCTTGAAGTAACAATAATAATACACTCTGTAAAATTGCTGTAGTGTAGGAAGCACATTGTTATCTAGAAAAGTAGAGTAGGAGTCGAAGTTGAGCTTACCATGAAGGGGATCAAGGGTCCCAGACCATACCACGAGAAAATTCGCCAGACAATAATCCACCTCTGTCAAACTTTACAGAAGGCATAATGTCCCTTGCATACGCCAAACACAGACTCCGCGTTTCGACTTGAAGAGGTTGAAGCTTCATTTATATTTTTAGAAAACATGCTCCTACTCATTTACGGTTCAATTTCGAAGTGTCTTGCATCACCTCAACTGAGAAGTGTGGTTAAATTTCCTTATCAAAGATTTATGAGCGGAAGCACGGCCATTGAAACCAAATATGCTTACTTGCGGATGGTATATATCAAAACAACATTCCCGGCTGCTTGCGAGATCTCTTTCAGTATGTGGGCATTGATTTGAGGCTGTTTTTTTTTAAATTTCTTGCGAAAGCATTTGCCAGTCTCTATCTCTTAGTTCCGTGGATCAGCAGAGTAAAAGCACATTCAGGCAATCACAGCACCCTTTCAGCTTTTCAATTACAAAAGCAACAGTCAAATTCGGAATTTTCAATTCACTAGATTTGCCCCTTAAGGATCAGTCATTTTTATGATATTCGATAACTACGCCCTTCTCCAAGCCAGGTAGATCAGAATTTCGTGGCATCTTGCATGAAACTAATGCTAATTCTGTTCCCTATATGATGTTTAAGTACAGAAAAGACTTGACATAGATTAGGATCACAAATATTCTAATTTGTATGTGTGTCCAAATACTTATTGGTAGACAGGGTATAATTCTTCAGATTGTGATATTTCTCTCGGAAAATTTCTTCTTTTAATTACTAAAAAGTATTGCCACATTAGAAGAATATTTTAGCATTATTATGATGCTTTCAGCTTAATAAAATAGAGTTTCATATTTAAAGTCATCCATGTATGCATCTTAAGAAAATCAATAAAATGATCAATCCGCGATAAAATGACAAAAATACTTGTACGAAATATATTTGGTAATTAAGACACGTAATCAATCTAACGGTTAAATTTTTAAGGAATAATGCAGTTTTTAAGTACACTGCTGGCAACAGTAAATGCAACACCAAGAAAAACAAGAGATAGCACAACAAAATTTATTTTGTAGACAACATATTGACCAAATATCAAATGATTAAATTTATAGACTTCTGTGAAGTGTGGTTCCTGCCAGAATCAGTTTCCTAGACTAGCCACCATTGTTGGAGATCACCGCTGCCACACGCCTCGGCATTGATTCAAAGAGACTTTGGATGTGTTCTTGGGGTACAGCAGAACAAGCAGCTTCCAAACGTTGATCTGGTGTGGCAGCTGGGGTGTAATCGGGGTAAATCGTTGAGCAACCATGGTCCACATGCTTTCTATTGGCGAAAGATCTGGAGAGCAAGCCGGCCAGGGAAGCGATTCAATCTGGTGATTGACGAAGAACATTTGGACAATGCGTGCCACATGTGGTCCCGCATTATCTGTTGAAATATGGCTGTGGCCGCTGTGGCCAAGCCCTGAAGTTAAGGAAGGGCAACTGATTCCAACACCTAGGAGATGTAGTGCTTGATATTTAAAGTACCGCCAATGCGTACTAGAGGAGTGCGAGAGTGATATCCATGATATCCAATACTGCCCCATACCATAACACCCGGTACAGAACCAGTGTGGGGTTGCATAACGCAGCTGTTCAGCATACTTTATCCACGGTGTCTCCAGACTCGATTCCGACCATCGTGGTGTTGCATACAGATGCGTGCCTCGTCAGTAAAGACAACTTCCTTCCATTCTACCGTCCACATCCTTCTTTCATCGCACCATTGGCGGCGGAGACATCTGTGGCTCTGCGTCAAGGGTAGACCAAGCAATAAACGTCTTGCGGACAAACTACTCTGCTGTAAACGGCGTCGAATGGTACGCGCAGACACTGAATGATGCGTTACAGACTCAATGTGCTGTGCTATGGTTGGTGATGTGACTGAGCGATCCGTCACTACCATGAGCACAAATTGCCTGTCCTCACGTGAAGTGGTGCACTGATGTGGATACGATCGACCAAGTTGGTCCGTTGTACCCTCCTGCATCCAACGGTCACATTTACAGTTGTTTGGTTTCGTCCAACACGTCTACCAATTTCCCTGAAAGATAATCCACAATCTCGATAGTCCACTATATTTCCTCTGTCGAATTCGGATACTTGATCAAAAGCTGATTGCTGTTTTCTACGAGACATAACAGATCGTCTTTTGAAAAAATCACAAGAAAAACATAATTGCCGAACTTGAAATCGTCGAAAACTCCAAGCCTTAAATAGCGGTTTGAGGTGGGCCAGAGGCGCACGTGATGTGTGTCTGCGCTGAAATTCTAATCATTTTCGTATCTCACCTTCAATAATGCATGTTGTAAATTTCATGTTATTTGTCAGCTTCCTTCATGGTGTTGCATTTACGGTGGCCAACAGTGTATTAATTAAGATTATTGAAGTACAAAATTATTTGATGTCATGGAAATGGTTATTATTTTGCAACTATTTGTAATTTAATTTCATTAAATACAAACCGCTTGGTGATTAAAATAGTTATTAATTAATATTCAAGTTCTGGAAAAGATAAACTCGCAAACTACTATTCTTTCTTAACTCTCAGGTACTGAAACAAGAAACTAACATCTTTATTTCCCTTTCCAAGTTTTTTTTTGCTTGGAAGTCGGCCTTTACCAAAAAAATCAGTTAAAACCCAGTTTTTCAAAAACAAGAAGCTTTATCATTTAGTGTAGATGATATTTGTCTCATGTTAAAGTCAAACTTCAGTCCATTTCATTCTGTCAAACTTTGATTTCAATTTATTGCCGTAATATATACTTGTAAGACACTACTTTTATGCAGAAATGAATTAATAAGAATTAGTAGTGTTAAATTAATCTTAAACATTCATGTTAACTTATCCGTATTTACTCTTAATACTAATTTTCAAACTAAAAAACTATAGTAATTTGTAAAATTATTGTGCATGGATGTTTCAAAAATGGATTTTAAGTAATGGGAAAGACCAATTCTATTCGAGGCCAAACCCTGCAGCAATATGTAACTTTTATATAAAAGAGAACTTTTATTTGCTTTTCTTCTTCATATTTCTTTTCTATAAAAGCTAAAATTTCATCGAATTTAAAAGGTATATGTTTTTATTCCCAGAAGAAAGTTTCCACAGAAAAAAGATTCGAGGCATTCAGCCTTTTAAAAATGTCACACAAACATGTTCTTTACATATTTTTTTATTTCATCTTCAAAAAACCTTTTGAAACATCTTTGTGTGTACTTTTTTATGAAAGGAAACCGAAAAATTTTGTTGCAACTCAAAAATATGCAATGCAACATTATCATGAGAGAGAAAGTCATCGTTCACTGATTTGGTAGAACAAAGATGAATGTAGAGTTCCCACATAAGCTCACACGGGATTTTGAAAAGGCTGATCTTCAATAGAATATACACGTTACTACAGTAAGCATTAGATGATCATTTTTCAGTACAAATTCAAAGATCTGGTTCACTGTATGATTCAGATAATCTGATGCAAGGTCTCCGTTATCCATACAATGTTCCACCAGTGAATCCAAAACTTATTTTCGATGCTTATAATTACGTATAACATCAAGACATGAAAACGAAGGTTATCAATACAGATACCATCTTATGTAATCAAATCATCATTATTTTCAGGCAAAAAAATATGTAGCATTTCAAATAATGCTTTAGAGCAGTGCTTCTCAAACTTTCACAATTTACGACCAGATATTCAACCATAATTTTCAACCCTCCGCCCTCCATACAATAGCAATGTATTGAATTCAATAACACAAAACTTTGATACTAAAGCTTCAACACGACATCAACTTATTAAGTGCCACCGACGTATATAAGCGTCTCGCTCAGCCAAAACGTTAATTGCCCCGCACGTATATATATGTATATATATAATTATATAAATACATATATAGAGTATGGACGGATATATATAAGTATAATATCGCCTGATCTTTTCTTCTGCTATCCATAAAATTATTCCGAAGGCCTTGGAATGCAATAAAAGAACCTTAACAGTGTTCGCGAAGGATTTGCTTATTTCATTCTTTTCCTTCCCCTCCCTCCTGAATACATCACATACGTGAACCTACATTGAAAGTGAAGGCATTGGGGAGCAATTTGCGTAACTTAAAACCATCAGGTTCTTTTAAGGGATTAATTATAAACCGTACAAATTATCAAGCTAAATATTAATATTTGGATATAATTTTTTGTATGACAAGCCCATAGTATCTCTAGTAATGTTTAAACTTGATCTTAATTTAATATTGTTGAATTAGTCATAAAATACATAGTGCAGCACTGATACATCTATAAATGTATTATATCAGTGTAAATGAGTATATTATTTTTTTTTACTATGTCCGAATGTATTTTGTTTATTTTCCATAAATTAATAATTTTCTTAAATAAACTTTTGTTTTCGACTTTTCAATATGCTCCCCCCCCTCGTAGGTTACCCCACCCTCTGGGGGCGTGCCCATTTTAAAAACTTTTCCTTAGTCGTTTCTGGAAGAAATTTTTTTTTAAACGAGTCATAATTCTTGTTTTTTAATAACATCGACATTTTTCTACCTTATCACTAATTCATATTTTGGACCTTATACCACATCTGAAAATTTTGGCAAAAGTTAATCTCAAGTTTAAAATACTACATTTATTAAGTCTTTTCAAACATTTAAAAAAAAACTAGAAATCTTTTAAAAAACTGGCAGATTGACTTGTATTTGTATTTGTAACCGTTAAAGTATGAACTCCGTTATTTCAATGAAACATTAAATATTTGAGTTAAAGTATCGTTTAAAATGTATAAATTTACCGAATTCTACGATGTAACTAGTGTGGCGTATTGTGTACGAAAACACACAGTCAGGTTAGATTTATATATATATGCACAAATATTTATAGGAACATACTAAATCGCCATCTTACACTCAGAACACGTTTTTTTTGCTCTCCGCTTCTAGCCGGGATCCTAAAATGGTCTTCGCGTATCTCCTCTGGCGCTGTCTATCTCTGAACGCAGGGGAAAAGGTTCAAAAACCCCTTTTTTCCCCCTAAATATTGAACAATAACACTATCCCCTCTTGGGCTCTGACCTCATCAACTGGTTTCCCCGGGAAAAATGTTCAAAATGGGGCTATTGTATTCTATAAAGTAACGTTTACCTAATCTCAAGAATAAAATGCAGCACTCGAAATTTCTTTAAACCCATTCTAGCTGATTTTAATCAGATTTGAAACGTTTATAGCTGCTTTGCAATTACATGTGTATATGTGTACGCTTCATTTCTTTGCTTTTAAACGTAGAATTTAGACGCTGTTTATAAATTAGCATTTTACAATTTGGATTATTAAAAAATATTTTTGAAACCTGTTTTCAAGCAATGACTTATACAAGAATAGTAGACTAACCTATAAATAAGAAAAATTCAATGAGAGAGATTTGAATCTTTATTAAATAAGTGTGGTACAAAGGGAAAAAAATGCTGCTCTTATCGTGAAAAATTATTAACTTTGATAGATATTGGTTACACCAGCATTATGATATCCTTGAAGTTCATAGAGAAGAAAAGTTAATTGGGCCAGTAAAAAACACAAAATGTATATTTTGTTATCCCTTCTGTTTAACTAATGTTAGCAATAAGAGCAATAATAAGTTATATCATTTGTTTTTTCTTATTATTTATCATTTAATATCCGCAAGACGGATAAAATGTATTTTTTAGGTATTTATGATGAATTAATTTATAAAATAACTTTTAAATTGTTTATTTTTCGCTCTTAAGCGGTCTATCACTAGTTATTTTATATAACAACTTGTTATTTCATAGAATAACCATGTAAAGTATGAACCATTTTCTTCTATTATATACTTCAACTGACTTGTCTGGTGATTTCATGAAACGACTAGTTATTCTATGAAATAACTAAATTATATACTTTAACGGTAACATATACAACTATGGTATTTCAATATACATTTATCATACAGGGGTGTATAGGAACACGTTATGAGTAAAGATGAAAAGTGGAAAGAAATATATAAAATTCAATATAAATTATTTATTACCAATAGTTAATAAGTGCTTTTTTTAAGCAATGTTTACTATAATCCTTACTTTTCATCAACATCTAAAAACAATATGTGAAGTAATCCATTTCAATTTGTGCAGAACGTTAACATTCAAATATCCATTTCTTTTAGGTGGGAAACAGATGAGATTTTTAAAAGCAAGTGCTTAACATTCTATCAACAACTCAGAGGAAACGTCATTGGTTTGTGATGCCTTTTTGAACCAGTATGCATTGTTTACAAAGCAAAGCAGGATCCATTTATCATATTCAAAATAAATTGTGTTTTCCCTCCACTTATTTTTTTTAAAAAAAATGCTTTTATTTTCTTCCTTTCTTTTTTTAAGTGCAATTATTGTAAACAAACCACCCTGAACAAAGAATATTTGATGTATGGTTTTTATGCCTTTTATTGTTTTGTCACTAATTTTGAAACACTGAGCAGAAAGCTAAATATAGTGCTTCGTAGGGATTAGAAAAGCTTTAGATTTTACTAACATTTAACTTTTCTTGAGAGTCTGAAACAAACTTAATTCTTCTGAGGAAAGAAAATATTTATTAGACGTTCTTACCTTCTTTATTCTTTATTTTCTACTGAAAGGATTAATCCCCATATATATGTGAGTATATTATCCTTATAAGCTGCAGATTAACATGGATAATGTAATTTCTTATGAAATTTTAAGTATTAGAAATGATTGGCGTCTTTCACATTTACTCCAATTTGTATTTTCAGAATAATAAAATATTTATGAATGCAAAATAATGAAATTTGAGTGAAAACTTTCAATCCAGCAAACGAAAGTTTCAAAACGTTGTTTTGGCTTGTAATTTTCAGCGTTTCTCAAACTGTGGGGAGTGCCTCCCTAGGAGGGCGTAATAACTCAACGAGGGGGGCGTGAGCATGTTGAAAAGTCGAAAACAAAAGATTATTTAAAAAATTATTAATTTATAGAAGTTTAAACAAACAAAATACATTCTGACATAATAAAAAATACACATTTACACTGATATAATACACTTATAAATGTATTAATACTGCACCATGTGTTTTATAATTAATTTAACAATACAAAGGGAATAACAAGTTTAATAATTACCAGTGACATCATGTGTTAGTCATATAAAAAATGAAATACAAAAATTAACACTTAACTTGATAATTTGTACGGTTTATAATTAATCATTTAAAACTGCGGGTTAAGAGCTACGCAAACTCTTTCTAAAAACCACGTTTTCACGAGTGACACGAGTATGTATATATTGGGAGGGGGAGAAGGAATAATAAGCAAATCCTATGAAATAAGTAAATTCTTTGCAACACCGGCAAGCTCTTTTTATTGCATTCCAAAGCATTTGGAATAACTTTATGCATAGCAGTGCACAGAAAAAAACGTACTTCGGAAAGACGTATATGTTCCTCTGGGTCAATTATCGTTTTGGTTGAGCGAGACGTTTATATACGTCGGTGGTACTTAAGAGGTTGAAGTCGTGATGTAGCTTTAGAGTCAAAGTATAGTGTTATTGAATTCAATACATTGTTATTGGGGTAGAAGGGGCCGATGGAAATTATAATTGAATATTGGGTCGTAAATAGTGAAAGTTTGAGAACACTGTCTTAAGTGCAAATACATATGAAATTAAAAAATGGACAAAATTTTTAAAGGAAG
>BMAV01003946.1:0-11747 GCA_019973955.1 Trichonephila inaurata madagascariensis
TCGGAATCTCTAAAAATGAATTTGATGTCTCTAAAAAATCAAATAAGGAAGAACTTCGAATCAAATATTAAATACGATGTGTGTGAAAAAGCTAAATGGCTTAAAGTAGAGTTACCGTGGAAGTTAGAAGCAGGTGAATTAAAGATAATAGGGAAATTGTGCTGAGAAGAGATTTACGCGACTCAGAAAAATCCTCATTTGTTCCTTGATTGATTGATTGATTAAATATTAACGTCGCACTGTTCAGCTACACGAGGGCTTTTGGCGACGGACCACGTCATTTTGAACCATGGTCAAGTGACGTGGACGACACCTGAGCTGGCACCACCCTCTCCTAACTACCACACCACACCAACGGGAGGACGTTTAAGCTCTCGACAGATTTAACGTGCATCGCTGCCCTACACGACGGGTCTTTAGTGGTACTGGTCTCAAACTCGTGACAAGGCAAGCCACGGTCCGATACCTATACCACTCGGCTACCGCGGCCACCATTTGTTCCTTGAATATCGAGATGTATTACAGAATTATTTGAAACAGGGTATTATTGAGTTAGTCCCAAATTCTGTGATAGTGACTCAAACAACGTTACTTTTTATCTTCCTCACAGAGAAGCAATTCGAAAAGATCGCCCTTCCAGCCAACTACCAATTGTTTATGATGCTTCGTCACATGATGCAAATTCCCCTTCTCTGAATAGTTGTCTACATATTGGACCAAACCTTTATCCTGAAATTTTTGATATCCTTCTGAGATTTAGACTAAATGCAGTCGCTTTCACTGCCGACATGAAGCAAGCATTTTTACAAATAATGCTAAATGAGGAAAATAGGGACGTAACAAAATTTTTGTTTTCGAACGACCCCTCCGATGAGTCTCAGCTTCCTTCTGTATATCGGTTCACCAGTTTTTGTTCATCAGTTCAGTTCAGTACAGTGATACCACTGTAAAAGTGGAGACTTGGCCAACGCCTTATGCTCCGATAGAGAATTTGGATTAGTTTTTAACTTAAGTTGTAACGTACAGCTAGTGATTGCACTTCCATCAATAGTTTTAATTATCCTCTTGTGCTTCAACTGAAATTGATGAAAGTAGAGTATTGAAAATCTATCAGAGCTGGAATTTTAGAATTTATTGCTTGATGCTAAAAATTCTTCAACTTTTTGAACATGCTCTAGTGTTTTACATTTCACTCTATTGAAGAATAAGACCATTCTCCGTGGTTGGAGATAAAATTTTTCAAAATTTCACGCTGCGATTTGTATTTGATACAGTTTAATATAAAATGTTCACTCGTTTCTGGTACTTGACAATCTGCCCAAAGGAGAATCTGTTTTTTTAAAAAAGGAAATAAATATCATTTAATGGAAATTTTTTTAACTCATAACTTATTGATTAAAACCTCTGTATTTTTTTTTTTTTGCTGCCTGTCTATTCCACTTTTCACTATGAGAAATATAAATAAAATTTTTTATGTCTTTGCTTTTTTTCCCATATTTCTTCTTTTTTACTTTTGCTTTGTTTTGGAATATGTATGTAGATCTTCCTAAGTAATAAAGAATAACTTTCCCACGGTTCTGGAGGGTTTTTAAATTAATTTATAAAAATTTATTAAATTCTTTTCCCCTTGTGACTAATACCCAAATGAATGAAATTGGGATTAAGCTATTTGGAGACATCATGTGGGGGTTAACTTAAATTTAATATTATCGTATTGGTTTTTCTATTAATATTTTGGATATTTTTTTAGAACTGATAAGTTGTCCGTCAGGATGACATATTTTTTCTTTTCCCAAAAACCCCAATTTTTTTTAACGCGTCCATATGGCTAAAAGCTTCAGCTGTGAAAATTGAAATCATTTCTTTCAGTTAAATTTTTGTCGATTTTTTTTTCCCGGGGCCCAAAATTCCTATTGACTTTTTGATTAGTTTTTTTTTAACCCAAAATTTTTTTTATTATGATATTGTTTTTAAAAAGTTTGACTGAAAAAAAATCATTAAACATATTTTCACTATGACATCGGGAAAGATCCTTGTTTTGAAATGGTAGTTCATAAATATAGATGTTTATTTTGTGATTTTCATAGATTGGTTGATTAAATTGAAAAATTAACGTCGCATTGTTCAGTTTCTGGGGGTTTTTGGCGACGGACCACGTCTTTTGGAAAACCATGGTTAAGTGCCCGTGGACGACAACTGTACCCCCTCCCCTAACTACCACCCCCCACCAACGCGAGGACTTTTCCCGGCTCTCGACAGTTTTAAACGTGCCCCTTTTACCCCTACGGTGGGTCTTTGGTGGTACTGGGCTCGAACTCGGCCAAGGGGAAAGCCACGATCCGATATCTATACTACTCGGCTACCCGGGCTTTTCATAGATTGGAGGAGGGGGGGATCCCGAAAAGAATATCCATTTTTAGAGATAACGGGATTCTTGGGAGCAGGTTGATTGTCTTTTGAAAAAAATGCTGAAAAAACCCTCTATTTTAAAAAAAAATATTATTTATACCCCAAAAAAATTTTTTGGATTCGGGGACCAGTCTTTTTAATGCTATTTGCTTATTATAAATTTTTTGGAAAGGGAAATTATGGCGATTATTAATTTTCCCATTCTGGACTATGCTCTTAATAAAATCTAAGGGGGTTGTGTTTCTTGGGAGACTTGGGGCTAAACGAAAAGGCAGCATTATAAATCGGTTCTAGTTTCTGTCTGTTGCTATTGCTAAAAAAGGGGAAAAAAAAGGTTGACTTCTTTTGTATAAAACATCAGTTAAAGGTTCAGTACAGTGATGAACACTGAAAAAATGGAACTTGGTTAAAGCCTTATGCTCCTTTATATTATGGATTAGACCTTGGCTTAAGTTGTAATGTACGGTTAGTGTTACTGTCTATCAGGGGTTTTTAATTTTTGCCTTGTGTTTTAACGGGGTTGAAAAAAAGGGGAAATTTTAAAAAATCTTTTAAATTAAAATTTTTTAGAATCTTTTGGGTTTTGTGATGTTAAAATTCTTAAACTTTTGAACTTGCTTTTATTGTTTTACATTTTTTTATTGAAATATGACCATTCTTCGTGGTGGGAGAAAAAAAAAATTTTTTTAAAATTTTCACGCTCTGTTTTTGTTTTTGGGCACAGTTTAATAAAAAAAGTGTTCACTCTTTCTGGTATTGAAATTTTTGCACAAAAAAGGGAGAATCTGTTATTTTAAAAAGGGAAATAAATATAATTTAATGGTAATTTTTTTAGCCCCGCAACTTATTGATTAAAACTTCTGTATTTCTATTTTTGCTGCCTGTTTATTCCACTTTTCAAGATGAAAATATAAATATTTTTTTTATGTTTTTTTTTTTTTCCATATTTCTTCGTTTTTATTTTTTGTGTTTTTTTTTGGGAAATATGTATGTAGGTTTTTAAATAACCCAATGAATAATTTTTTCCACGGTTCTGGGCGGTTTTAAAGCTAATTTATCAACTTCTTCATTAATTTTTATTCTTTTTTGTGAGCTGGTCCCCAAATGAATGAAGGGGGTTTAGTTTTTGGGGGAGCACCCCATGTGAGTTGAATTTAAATTTAACATTATGGTTTGGATTTTCTATTAATTTTTTTGGATACTTTTTAGAACGAAAAAGCTCTTAAAAGGGGGGCATATTTTTTCTTTTTCCCGGGGAATTTTTTAACGCAGTCCATATGGCTATATCTTCAGCTTTTGAATATTGAAATTTTTTTTTTTTCAGTAAAAAATTTTGTCGAACTTTTTTTTGGGGGATTAAAATTCCTATTGACTTTTTGATTAAATTTTTGAACCATCTGTTGCTATTATGATATTGCTACAAAAGGTTTGATTGAATGTAATAAATTAAATTTTTGTATTATGACATCGGGAAAACCCCTTTTTTTGAAATGGTAGTTCATGAGTATAAAATTTTTTATTTTTGTTTTTTCATAGATTGGAGGAGGAGGGATCCACTGAAGAATATCCATTTTAGATAAAACTTTAGTTCTTGGAAAGGTTGATTGTTTTTTTGAAAAATACTGATCTTTTTTTTTTCCCTAAAAATTTATAAAAAATTATTTATACCCCAAAATAACTTTGCCGGGGACCAGTTTTTTTAATGCTATTTTTTTTAGTTATAAATTTGAAAAAAGGGAAATTATGACGATTAACAATACTTCCATTCATATATTCTGCTCTTAAAAAAATCTAACGGGGTTTCTTGGGAGCCCCTAGGGCTAAACGTGGGGGCAGCATTATAAATCGGTTCAAATTTTTTTGTCTGTTGGTATTGCTAAAAAGGGGAAAAAAGTTGACTTCCATAGTCAAAGATAGAACGGATTGTGGCTTTGGGTAATTTTAATAGATGATCAGATCTTTTCCTATTTTCGGAAAGATATAAGGATTTAATGGCTTTTAAATATTTGAATTTTTATGACTAAGGCAATGTATATTTTTTTCGGGGTGATTTGGGGTCGAAAAATTATATCCAGGTTTTTTAAGATTCTTCACTTCGGGAATAGGTTTGCCCATATTTTAAGTAATGGAGTTAGTGCTTCTTTTTCGGGAAAAAGTTGATTGGGCCCCTTTTTTTCTGGAGAGGTGGAAAATTTTCCCTTTTTTTACACCAGACTGAAATATTATTTAAAGATTCTTGCATTTTGCCTATTGTTTTATTCCAATTTGTACCGCTATTGTAAAAAAATATTCATCCCCCGTAAACCAGAAGGTGGCTGTCGTGTTGAATTTCAAATTTTATCTGCCATATAAATCAAAAATAAAAAAAGGACTTAAGATAGAGCCCTTGGGTACACCATAATTATTTTTAATGTTTTTAAAAAATTGTTCCTCCATTTAATTTGAATTTTTTCTTTTATGTAAAAAAATTTTTTTGTACCCCATCGTAAAAAAATCTCCAAATTATCCAATTTTTTTAAATTTGAAAAAAAGGCCACTTAGGCCACACTGGGTTAATATGCCTTTAATAACTAATGCTCCAAAAATAAAATATTCCTTTATGTTCTCTAGCCGGGATAATATCATTTTTAATTGGAAATAATGTATTAATGCTGCTTCTATGAAAGGGGAAAAAACCATGATGATTAACATAAAAAATTTTTTTTTGAAAACTGAAATCCCAACATTCTAAACAGAATCATTCTTTTTTTAATAATTTGGCAATTACTGAAATAAAAAAGGTATAGGACGGTTTGAACAGAAACTTCCTTGGGGTTTTTGTGAGGTTTTTTTGAAAAGGGAGAATAATTGCCCTGAGTCCCAAACTTTTGGAAATTTTACTTGAAGACCCAACTGTCATTAAAAAGGGAAATTTAGGGAAGATTTTTGCTTTGATGGGGGGATTGGTTAATTGTTTTGGGAGAAATCTTATCATGCCCTGGACTGCTGTTCTTTTTTATGAGATATTGCTATTTCTAATTCTTTTTTAAATTAAAAGAAGGGTTTATTAATATCTTGACTTTTTTTCCCGGGAAAATAGATATTTGGAATACTATCGTTGTTTCGTTTTGCGTAATATTGTAAAACAGTCGGCTTGGGGTTGTTCGTTTTGTTAGTATGGTTTCGTTATTCTCAATAATATTAAATGAAGAATAATTGGTTTTTTCTATTTTTTTATTATTCGGATTATTTTTAAAAAAAAACTTTATAGGAGAAGAATTTTTTTTTACATGTCTTGTGAAAAGTTTTTTTTTTACAAAGGGTTTTATTGTTCGTTTTTAAATTTTTTCTTACTTTATATTTTTTTCAATCTTCTTTAAAAATTTTTTTTTGGGAAAAGGGGTTTTCTTTTTTTTTTCTCTTAAAAATCCCATGCTGCTGTCCACCATGGAGCTCTTGAACTGATCTGGTTTTTTTGGGTTTTTGAGATAAAATTTGGGGCTTTTTTAAATTTTTTCTATAATATTTATATTTACGTTTCATTTAAATTTAACTTTTGTTGAATGATATTGATAAATTTATTCCCAAATTTTTTTTTGTTTTAAAATTTTTTTGTTGCTGAGCTGTTTGTTCTTTTTGTAATTAATAATTATAGGGGGAAAAGGTCACTTCAAAATTATCGGTATTTGTGGACCATAATAAATCGTAATTTAAATTTATAGATGCTAAAAAAGATCTATAAGTAAAAAATTTCCCATGAAATGGAGATAAATTTGGGGTTTTATCGTTTAATAATATTAAAAAAAATTTTCAATAAAAAATCAAAATCTTTTTTTCCCAAAAAATTTTGGGAATTTTTTTATCCCCATATCTCAAAGAGATGGTTAAATCTCCCAATATCAAAATGTGATTATCAATATATGATGCTATTTTTTAAAATTGACGTCTTTAAAGTTACCCCGGGGGGATGTATATATTAAAAAATTTTGTGATAGGGTTTTATCTATCTGAACTTTTTACTATTAAAATTTCTAAGTCTTCACTAATTTCGGGAAAATTTTTTTCTGCGCTAATATATATTTTTGTTTAAAACTATCATTAATCCTCCTCCTCTTTTGATTTCTCGATCAATTCGGAATATATTCTTATTGGGGTTTGAAAAAATTTAAACCCAAATTTCTTGAATTATTAAAATGCTTGATTTTTTGAAAAAATTGGGGGGAAAAAAATATTTGACCTCTTGTTTTTTTAAATTTAAGTGCATTTCCCTTGGATTATATTCAAAAAATTTAAAAAGGGGAAAAGGGGGATTTAAAACTACAATTAGTTTAAAAAGTCCAAAAAAAAATTTAATATTTAATTTTTTGCGAGAATATAAGAAGATTTTGTATATTTAAATTTTTTTTTTTTGTTTACTACCCCCTAATTATTTCCTCTCGGTTCTGATATTTTTTTTGAGTCTTTTTTCTTTTTTATTCGTTTTCTATTTATTAAAATAATCATCTTTTTGGGTTGTTTATATTGGGTCCTTTTTTTAAATAGGATTTTATTTTATTCTTAGGAGAAAAACTCCAAAATTTATTTGTGCCCACGGTATTTAGTTCTGTCGTGAAATGCTGTATTATTTGTTCCCAAAATTTTTTATCAAATATGCTATTGTTTTTTTTCAAATTTCAATTCTAATTTTTTTTAGATTTTTTTTTTTTCAAGATTTTTTTATTTTCTCTGTTTGAATGTTGTATGTTTTGGTTGAGTATGATGTTTTCTTGTCTTTTTTGGTTTTTTTAATTGCTTGTTTCTCAAAGTTCTTTTCTGTACTTTAATTTTTTAAAAAATTTCCCTTTGTTTTTTTTTCCCAAAATTTTCCGAGTTGGCCCAAAACCCCTCCCCAAGAGCTACATTTTTTTTATTTCAGTTTTTTTTAAATCATTTTTTAGGGTGGTTTAATTAGCATATTCGGCATTTTATTTGAGCTTCGACAGAATTTTTTTTAAAGTGCCCGAATTTCCAACAATTTGTGCATTGCTTGGTTTTTTAAAATATAAATGGTTTGTTTTTAAAAATTTAAAAACCCCATTGGAACTCTTTGGGGAAAACTGCATCCAATTTGGGGGGCCCTTTTAAATTTTTGAATCCGTTCTGTTTTTTTTTTTTTAAAACGTTAAAAGTTAAATATTTGATAATTGCTATTTTCTAATTCCGATTTTTATGTCTTCTATTTATATTCCTGTTTATTCCTTGTAATATGTAACCCACTGGTTTTTGCCAATAAGGGAAAAATCTTGTACTTATTTTTTTTCTCCATTAATTTCTTTTTAAATTTTTTGCTTCTTTGCGGTCTCCCCAATTTTTGTTTTAATTATAAACTCTCCGTTTCTTGTTTTTTCTTATCTTAGAATACTTTTTTTTAAATTTTGAACTTTTTTTGTATTTTCTTTTTAAATTTTAAATTTGGGTTTCCACTCGGAAATTATTTTTTTGATTTTAAAAAAAAAATTGCAATATTCGGATTTATTTAAATTTTTAGGCCCTTTCCCCCAAACTTAGCCTTAATAATTTCCCAAAACCCGTTAAAATTTCTTCTATCTTTTTTAAAAAAAATTTGTATTCTTTTTTTCTACCTCCAAATTTTTTTGTTTTTGGGGGAATGTAATACCCATTTTTTCTTCCCCCCTCCAATATAATTTTTTATCTTTACTTTTTCTTTGTTAAATACTAAAAAAACTTTCCGAAGATGGAAGAAAAAAATATACTAAATAAATTTCAAAGAAAAAATCAAAAAAGGGGCTCCCCCGCTTCGAATCGCGTGAATTTTTCCACCGCGGGAACCTTTCAGCCGAATCAAAAAGTTCTCCAGATAACAAACCTATAAAACATCATTTGAAGAAATATTCGGAAAAATATGCGGATACAGTTAACATGAAAATATATATGAGCCCATATTATAGAGGAAGCCAACCGTTTTTTAAAAAACAAGCCTTAACTTTTTTCTTTTTTGAAGCGATTAAAATTTTGAAGATGCCAGTATATATCTCTACACAAATGGCAAACTAATTCAAACTTGCACAAGGCATGGCAAGATAAAGGAGTAATTTCGGATGAAAATCCTCATTTAGAAACTTTTGAAAAAAAAATAATTTGCCGTCAAAGTTTTGGGGATAGCTTGGAATAGTGGAGAAGATTTTCTATCTTTGATATTAAAGAAGGGGTTTAAAAGACTTTTCCAAAAAATTGATACTAAAAAGATTTTTT
This sequence comes from Trichonephila inaurata madagascariensis, assembly GCA_019973955.1. Classification (NCBI taxonomy): domain Eukaryota; kingdom Metazoa; phylum Arthropoda; class Arachnida; order Araneae; family Nephilidae; genus Trichonephila; species Trichonephila inaurata. The sequence continues at coordinate 8,641 of BMAV01003946.1, forward strand.
CTTGCAAGTTTAAGGCCCGAATCTTCGTCCAATTGGATTTTGGGGGCATTTTACTCTGAGGAAAAAGCACTTGTGCAGAAAGTATGGCTTCTAGACGTAGGAATTGGGTTGAAAGTCTTCCCAAAAACCCAAAATTTTCCCCTTTTGGGGTGATTGGTGTGAAGAGGTTCCCCAATTAGCTGACTTCTCAATACCACCTTTTTTATTTTTTGAACCCTTAGTGAATAATTTTTAAAAAATCGAACTTCACCTTTTTTTTTTGATGCCAGCACAAAAGGGAAAAATGGAACAGTAGCTTATCTCCGTGTGACATCATCTAATAAAGAAATTCTAACATCATTTGTTGCTTCTAAGAACAGAATAGCTCCTTTGAAAACAGTGACGCTCCCAAGATTGGAATTAATGGGTCCTTTGCTGTTAGCTAGATTAAGCAGCAATATTTTGAAAGCTCTAAAACTCGATATCTCTTGCTTCTTTTGGACAGATTCGAAAATAACATATTTTTGGGTTCGAGGGTAACCTGAAAGATTGAAGCCATTCATCAAAAATCGAATTCAAGAAATTCAGAAATTGACCTCCCCATCAAATTGGCATCATTGCCCTGGAATTCAAAATCCGGCTGACATTGTATCTAGAGCAGTGAAAATTTCCAGATTGTTATATAAATGACACCTCTTGGTTACAAGATCCAGAATGGCTAAGACTTCCTCCAGAATTTTCGCCCTAATCTAAGAACGAAGATAGCCCTATATATAATTCACCTGATTCAGAATATAGAAAATCTAACGATATTGTTCAGCATGAATGTATTATAGAAGAACAAAAAAGTCTATTTGACATCTCTAAATATAGCAACTTAGAAAAAGTATTAAGGATTACCGCGTGGCAGAAACGATTTATTAAGATGTTGAAAAAGTCCAATGTATTACATGGTCCCCTAACAAGTGAAGAGTTATCAGATACTGAAAGATTTTGGATACAAGTTGAACAAGAAAAGTTCTTCCCTGAAGAACTTAAATCTTTAAAAGATAATAAAATAGAAAAGAAATCCCCTTTATATAATTACATGCCTTATTTAGATGAAAATGGATTCATAAGATTAGGAGGAAGGCTAGATTTTTGTAATCTGTCCATCCAAAAATTCCTGGTTGACTACATTGATAGTACGCAGAGAACATGATAAAGTAATGCATGGAGGAACAGCCAGTACAGTAGCACAAGTTAGATCAAATTTCTGGATCACCAAAGGACACCAATTAGTTAAAAAGGTTATAAGAAATTGCTTTATTTGAAGAAAATATTTAGCCAAACCTATTGATCAGCTCCCGTCACCATTACCTAGTGATCGTATCAACCAAACACCAGCCTTTTCAATCTGCGGCTTGGATTTCGCTGGACCTCTCTACGTCAATAACTTCGGAGAGCTGCAAAAATCCTATATCGTTTTATTTACTTGCGGAGTTACCAGAGCACTTCACTTTGAACTGGTGTCTGATATGACTACTAACTCGTTTCTACTTGCCTTCCGAAGATTCCTCGCAAGAAGAGGAAGTTGCAAAGTAATATACAGAGTGACAATGCCAAAGCATTCCTGAAAAGCAAAAAAGAAATTGAAAATTTATCCAGAATCTTATCGCAAAGCATGGTTCAGAACTTTATCGCCAAGGAAAGGATTATTTGGAAAAATATCATCGAAAGATCCTCTTGGTGGGGAGGATTTTATGAACGTCTGGTGAGATTCGTTAAAGAAAGCCTGCAAAGAATACTTGGGAAGGCCCTATTAAGTTTTGAAGAAATGACAACTATACTTACTGAAATAGAAGCTGTTCTCAATCTAAGACCACAGACTACGTGAATGAAGAAAATGATGAACCAAGGCCTCTCACCCTATGCATTTTTTAAACTTTGGTAAAAACACAACATATCCTGTTACGTTTGTGGAGATCCTAGAAAATGCTTCTAAAAAATCCTCTCTTTTAAAAAGAAAGAAATACCAACAGTTACTCCTAAAACAACTGTGGCATAGATGGAAAAAACCATACTTATTAGATTTGCGAACTGCTCATTCAGTGAAAAACCCGGAAACACATCCTGAACTAAAGGTAGGTGATGTTGTATTGATTGAAGAGAACACTAAAAACAAGTTTCTTTGAAAGCTAGGTAAAACTGAAAGAACCCTACCAGGGCGTGATAACAAAACACGCTGTTACGAACTAAAGACTAGTGGTGGACTGTTAAAACGAACTGTTCAACATCTTCATCCACCTGAACTATAGACTGTGTTCTTACACATTGAAAAAAACTTTTAGAATTTTAAATTTTTTATTCCTTTCTTATTTACTGTTTCATTTAGTCTAATTATCATTTATTTAACCTATCATTTAAATTCATTTATTATCATAATTTTTAAATGTTAATTAATTTCCTTTGAAAAAGTTTGCCATTTTTATAGTGTTTTTTGTACTTAGCTTATAGCATTTTATTGTATTTTCGAATTCTTTTGTATAATTTATTATATGTTTACATTTATTGAATTATGTGATTAATAAGTGAACTCTTTGGAGAGTTCAGGTGGGGAGTGTGAAGCATAACATTCCTTTTATTTTGTCTACATTGGCGCCACAGCATCCTTTTTAATTTATTGCTGATCAGTGTAATCACTATTTTTTATTAAGCAGAATAAAACTAGATTTTGAAAGGAGAAGTTCTTCGGCAATGTCTCTCTCTATTTGAATAGAATTGATTATGATTTCGTTTCAATAGTATGTAGATACCATATAATCATATATATTATATAAATGTAATCTTTCTAAGTAATTTGCAAATAAATATTTTTAAAGGATTAGAATAATTGACATTTATATAATCGTATATACTCATATATAAATGAATAAGAACGTATAATTATTTAAACATTTACAGAAAATGTTTGAAATAAACAAATTCACCGATGAATGGGAATGAAAAAGAGAACTACTTTACGCCCGCGTGCGAAAAAGTAGTAAAAAAAAATAAATATCCCGAGCAATGAATTCTCTTACAAAAAAATAAATCATAAGTTTTCATTTTATCGTGTGGTCATAAGCGCACCAACAATTTTATCTAGT
>BMAV01003947.1:0-110261 GCA_019973955.1 Trichonephila inaurata madagascariensis
AATATTATCTTTTGTTGTATTTATTTTATGATAAAAATTGTAATAATTACAAGCAACGTCGTTCCTTAAATTATAATGGTGATGCAATGGAAACTTAGCGAAATATTATAGAGCCAGGGTCAAGTTGTCATCATTTTTGGCAAACATGTTGGCGACTATGTTGATGACCCTTTTTAGAGAATTGAAGTCCTTATGGAAGCTTCTGGAAATTACTGGAGAAATTTATTAACATCTCGATGACATAAGCTGATTCCATAGGGGGCGTGGTAATCCTACGTGGGAGGCACGAGCATGTCGAAAAGTCAAAAATAAAAGATTATTTTAAAATATTATTGATTTATTGAAAGGAATTGCACAGCAAAATACATTCTAACATAATAAAAAATAGAATATTCATTTACACTGATATAATACACTTGTAAATGTATGAGTACTGCACAATGTATTTGATAATTTAAGGTATCCGACTACGTTCAGAATCGTGATTTTTCAAATGCGTACAAACGAATATTTTTTTAATATTTAGGGTCACTTAGATTAGAATACACGTATGATATTGTTTTAAGAATAGCATTACAATTAAAATGATTTAAATGCAATATTTGGGCAAAAATGAACATAGAATTATTTATCTTCTCTTATGTAACAGGCTTCTGTAATTGTAATATTTTGCCTATATATAGCTCAGACCTCTGTACAGAGTCTGAACTAGCATTTTTGAAATATATAATTAGAAGTAGATTTATCCATACTTTTATACATCAGAGTGGAGTAATTTTAACAGAAAAACACTGATAATTATTTCAATTGGTAGTAACTCTGAAAATAATATAAAATTTCAGAAATATAATAAAATAATAATATAAAATTAATATTTTTTCAGGCTCTCTGGAGAAGTCTGTGATATATATAAGAAAAATATTATTATTATAGAAGCATTTTTCTAAAAAGGAGAATATTTTGCAAAAAGGTAATTCTAAGTTTATTTTTTTTTCCAAAATATTGCATTAAAATAATTTTTTATTGTAATATAATATTCTTAAAGCAATTTTATACGTGTATTCTAATTTAATTGACATTAAATATTGAAACTAATACTCGTTTGCACGCTTTTGCAAAGTCATGGTTTCGAAAACTTAGTCGGATACCTTAACAATACTAAGTTAAGAACAAGTTTAATAATTATCAGTGACTCAATAGACTTGCCATACATAAAATTTTATACAAAATTTAATACTTATCATGATTCTTTGTACTGTTAATAAGTACGTATTGTAGCTTTAGCATCAAAGTACATTATTATTGAATTCAATACATTGTTATAGTATGTCGGGGTTGGGAGACGATGAAATTATGATTGAAAATGGGGTCTCAAATATTGAAAGATTGAGAAAGACTGTTCTAAACAGTTATATATTTCACTTCTCTAATGATCCTTTACCCTGATGAGGCAGAGACGGTATTATATTTCCAATGCTACGTCCAGATACAGATATGATACAAATCAGTGTCAAGGCTGAAACTTGACTTATCTGTAAAAGGTACGGTGCTTCACTGACTGAAGAATGATTCAAGGTGAAAACTTTCCTCACAAACTAAACACATTCATTTGTATGCTGCAGCTAACAGGACACAAGCTACCGGTCTTCTGGAACGCAGAGCCTTCTCCTGAAGCTTTCGGACAACTGTAGAACTGGAAATACGAATTGCAGTGGTTGTATAAAATTCATGCAGGAATTATAAATATGTTGCATAATTGTGATCCAGCCCTGAAAATGATAAATAGTGATCCTTATTTCGTCTTTGTAAATCTTGGTTGGCCTTGTCCAGGTCTTTTTGGTATGGTTTTAGTATCTGAATCTATATCTTAAAAAATTACAGATAAAATTGGGTATTACATTGAGTTCTGTAGTCACATGTGCTTGTATTTACCTGTCTCCAATCTACTGATAATTCTGAATTTTATTATGGCTTTCATATTAGGTCCACCAGAACGCTCTGTTCATTATTAGAATAAAACAAAATAATAAATTTTGTATACCTTAAGTAAATTTTATTGAATAATATGATTGCCATCATTACTTATCACATCTTGTCAGTGTGATGGCAATTTGTATTTACTATTTTTAAAAAATCCCTTACCCCGTAAGCAAAAAATTGAGCCAGTGTTTGTCTGATATCTTCTTCGTTTTGAAACGTTTTTTCCTGCAAAGAATTTTGTAAGGAAAAAAACATGTGATAATCAAAGGGTGTAAAGTCTGGGGAGTACGGTGGATGGAACCCTCATTTCCCAACCTAGATCTGTGAGTTTCAGGAGAGGCCTCAAGGCAGCATGAAGCTGGCGTTATCATTAAGCAGTACGTGGTCCTTCCTTCAGAACGTTGCCGGTCAATTTTCTTGTTAGTGCTGTATTTTAATTATACAATTTGTGATAGTACCTTTCCGAATTCATCTTTTCTTTCGGATGCAACAGCTCTACATGTACTGGTCTTCTAATGCCTCACCACCTGCACAACGTTTTTTTACTCAAGCTCAACTTCGGTTAAGTGGTGGAATGGGCATATTTTACGGCTTCACAATGTTCCATTTCCTTGCAATGCTTTCACAAGTAATCCCCTTTTTATCCTCAGTTATCATCCGGTCCAAGAAGTGTTCGATTTATTTCCGTGAAAGCAGAGATGTATGTATAATGACACGATGGCACAAGCTCTTCTCACTTTACTTGCGTGACACTCATTTGGAATATTTTTCAACACTAAGCCTAATTTCAGAATATGGTCCGAAATGTTCAGTTTTGGCTGAATCAAGCCTTTCTGCAATCGTTCCAAAAGTTTCCAAATAGAGAGTTCAAGCTAGTATTGAAACATTTTGGTATTTCCCACCTCCATATGAAACGAGAAAATCTCAGAGAACCATTACACAAACACATGAAATTGTTTTCCCTTTCAAATGTTTTTTAAAAAGTCTATAACGTGTAATAGGATAATGAGTTTTTGTGAGTGTAGGATACATATCAATGTAATATTTTCATGATTTTTTTTTATGCAATGAAGAAATTTCTTTAAATGCTTACTTTTCTCTAACATTAAGCTATGGTAGAATGATAGCTTACGATTAAAGAACTGATTCTTAATAAAAAGAATTGAAATATTTTCAGATTCTTGCGAAAATCAATGAGAAGGAATATGCATTGAATAAACTATAGGAAAAATACATTAAAAATTTTTGTGCAATTAAACAACTACATAAATTATTAATTATTTATTCATTGCAAAAGAAACAATTTTATATTGTTTACACTGTCCTTTGCCATAGTTTTCCTTAGTTTTAAAAGCATTTTTTAAGCATGTAAAAGCGTGGGACTATTTTATGTCTCAGATACGACGATCAATCCTTGTATCATCGATCATCACGGGTGTGCGACGGATCTTTTGTTTTGTGTTCCTACGCCTCACAGAACACCCATCAGATTGTTCATAGCAACATGGGCCTTCTTTATTCCGCTTTAAAATAAATTTCTTAATATTTTTTTCTTGCTCGAGCATTAAATGTCGCCTAGTAGTTACTGATCCTTCATCTTAAGAAATTTTTTTTATGTCGGTACGTGATATTGCAATTGAGTTTGTTTTTCGACGGGTTTTTATGTTTGTTTCGGAAGAAGGGAATCTTCAATATTAGTTAAATGCGCACAAATATATTTTGAATAACAACATTTCCCTGGAATTAAAAAAGTGGGCAAATAAAGTTCTCTGTTCTTTATCTTAAGCTGAAAAACCAAAACACGTGTGTGTGTGTGTTGTGTGTGGTAACTAGTAACTATAACATTACTAACACCTAAACTCGAACCAGCGTATATATACGGTTCCCCCAACCAGTGCTTTAAATGCCCGGACGTATGGACGTATTTATACGGTTTACGGACGTATATATACGTCTTACGGACGTATTTATATGATCTTTCTCTTTGTGCTGCTATCAGTACAACGAAACCAAAGGCTTTTAAATGCAATAGAATGATCTTGATAGTGTTTACGAAAGATTTATCATATTTCAGAGAAAAAATTCGCTTATTTATGCCTCTTTTTCAATCCAATGCACTGCATACGTTCACCTAAGTGAAAAACGATGGTGCAGGGGAGCAAACAGCGTAACTTTTAATCGACATTTAAGGGATTAAAATATAGTTTTCAGACCCATTATCTATAAAAGTATCGGAGGGGGGGGTTGATTTATTATTTTATATTAACTATTTCTCTAACAAAAACAAAAAATGTTTTTAAAGAATTTTCTCATTTTCCCCCTTATGAGAGATACAGTTTTCCTTAAGTGGCAGAATTGCATCATTTTTTACTTGAGTAGAGGTACTAAATCGGTCTTAAATATATTTACTGTATACATTTAGATTTTTGGCTTTCGGTCTTTGTTATGCAGATTATAGTTTTTAAATGGTATTTTGTATTGGAAAATATATCATTTAGTATTTTAAGTATTAATCATTCACTATTATGTTTATGAACTTAAGCATTTTTAGAAAATCATTCCTACATTATTTTCTTTTTCTTATACCCCAGTTGTTCAAGTAAATATAAGGGAAGGAGGGCTGACCTTAAAGCTATGTTTAACCCTACAATCGTAGTTCCTAAGGCTAAGAGTTTGCTATTATACTGCTAGTGGCCCACCTATATTCTGACCTATACCGTTTAGTTATATTTCTATTTATAGGTCTGCTTTATTAGATTTATGGCAATTTAGTATATGATTATGTTTTTATGTTTCTTGATCGACTGTAATATCAGATCAAGGCACACGAACGTCATCGCGGTAAGGGGCTACATTTATGCCTGTAGTTAGCCGTGGCTTTGAGCACCATACAGGTGACAGTATGATTTGGCTCGGTTCCACCCCAATCTTTAGGGAGAACACCATAGGGGTGGGGGCAGAGGCCTCCCACCTTTCTTCTCCTTCCACCAACCTCACGAGAGGACTTGCGGCGTGACGGCTATTTAGAGTACCCCCTTGCCGCAAAGGCACTATACATTTGCAAACATCTATGCCTTCTCCGGGATTCGAACCCAGGCCCTATGGCTCCGAAGTTAGCATCGCTAACCACTATATCGGATGGGTGGCAGTATATGATTATGATTATATTTATATACGTATGTGTTTCATTAAATGTTTATTTGTTGTGCTAAAAGTTTTCAGCAACTCTGCTGAAAGGTAATATCTAAAATAACGCTAAAACCCTTCTTAAACAATGTAATGAATTCAACCATTCTGATTACAAGCTGCATTAATATTCTACATTTAGCCAAATACAATTAGCGGCAATTTATTCGGTTCCGTCGCCAAATCATTTCAACCCGTCACTCAAATCTACTGCATTCTCGTCCACCCTAATCACGATCTTCCAAACATCTGCTCAGAGCATGTTCTCGACCTCTTTCTACCAATAGCCTCCAGGCGAGCTTCCATGAAACTCTTTGCCGCCAAATAATAGCCAACTCAGGGCACAGAATCATTAATTCTAATACGCTATCATACTTTGATATCCTACGCTCACAAACTGCTAACATCTCGAATTTCGCAAATAGCGTAAATATGCCTGGCTTTATATGTGTTGCCTTGGGCGAAGATTTGAATTATCAGGAATGCAGACTGGCTTAATTTTCGGTTTTCTGGTAGAATTTATGTATAAATGATTTCAACGGGAATAGCTTATACATGGAAGTAAAATTATGATAAAAATGGTTTATATTATAATTTAAATGGTAGTAAGCCGAAATTATTTTTACAGGCTTAAATTGTGCTTAATAAGATTGAAATTTAAAAGCTAATGCGATATGGATTGATAATACTTTATACCAGCATTTCTCTGTGGGACGCACCTTCCTAGGGCCTAGGGGGTGTGATAATCCTACGCGGGGGGGGGGGGGGGCCCTACCAAAAACTCGAAAACGAAAAAATTTTTAAAAAATTATTAATTTACTGAAAAGAGGCAAAACGCATTCCGACATAATAAAAAATGAAATACGCATTTACAGTAATATAATACGCTTATAAATTTATCTTTTCTGCAGAATGTATTTGATAATTAATTTAACAATGTTTAATAATTACTAGTAGCCCCATGAGCTTGTCATATATAAAACTACATAGAAAATTTAATACTTATCTCTATAATTTGTACGGTTTATAATTAAAGTCTTACTATAGCTTTAGCATCCAAGTACATTATTATTGAATTCAATACATTGTTATTGTACATTGTGTTGTGCTGGGTAGCGTGGTTGGGTTTGTCGCTGGCCTTCTGTACCCAAGGTTGCGGGTTCGACCTCAGCTAAAGTTGATGGATTTTCATGATGCAGAAAATCGATAGCTGCCCTGTCGTATGATTATACGGCATGTAAAAGATCTCTAGGAGGTGCTCTAGGCAAAATTAAATCCTAGTACAGGTCAGAGCTCAGGTGCCTCCCTCTAGAGAGGAAACTGAACGTCAAAATTACCAGCGGCGATAGGTATCCACCAATATGGCTCCGCACAAAAAAAGAGGTACCAGCTTTCGGGGAATGTACTAGGTAGATTGATGAACTCTGCTATATTAACTGTTCATAATCTGTCATTAGAAATATTAAAAAAAAACATCGCGTTATTGTATGGAGAGAGGGGCCCTTGATAAAAATTATGATTCAAAATTGGGTCACAAAGTTTGAGAAGCACTGTTTTATACGGAATTTTTTTTCTTTTTCAAATAATCCTTAAATTTATCGACATTATAATTTCATTAGTGCCTGGAATGATATCTAATTTAACCTTGCTGTATGTTGTACTATACTATTAAGAATAAAGAGTAAAATAAGTAGCACTTAATTTATGAAAAGCATCTATCGATGAAGCCTATTTAAGGTATCCGACTACCCTAAAATTGTGAATTTTGCTGAAAACTGACAATTTTTTTAATGATTATTTTTATAGGCTATCTTATTAGTTTTATAAAAATACCAAGTTTATTATTTCCCATTTGCTAGAAATAAAACTACAAGTGTTTTAACAAAAGCAAATGCCGCTACTTTAAGCAAGATGTTATATTTTAAAATGTGTCTTACTCGAAATGTTGTTTCTTTGAAAATACTTAAATGGGTATAGCGATTACTCAAAAAGTTCTGAAAATAATTAACTGGAATTTTTTTTGTGTATGTTCTGCATATTAGTAGGAGTTTTTTAACCTTCAGATTTATCAATCTCTGTTTTATTACAAAATTTACACTGTTAAAAATCTCACTGTTTTTTTTGAGCAATTTCATACAATAGCTAAAATAAAGGGCTCTAAATTTTATAAAATTTAAAATATCTCTTATCTTGAAGGTCATTTCAAAAATGAATTTCAAAGCAACAAGTTAAATTTGAAATTTGTTCGTAAACTTTTTGTGCAGAAGCTGCCCCCCCCCCCCGTTTATGTAGTTTTTTCTAAATTTTTACGAATTTTTTCTCATTTTAGTACTACTAATTTTTTTTTCTCCTTAATTTTGACATATTTTCTTAAAATGTGCTCAATAAATCTAAAAAACACACAAAAATCCCCCATCTCTATTTTTTTAAAAAAAAAGTTGCCGCAAGAAGTCGGTTACCTAAGTATATATTTTTGTAAGCTTTTAAAAATATCAATATAATAACATTATACTCAATTTACGTATTATAGGCCAATAAAATAGTAATAAGGGTATGGTATTTGATAATATATATATACTAGTTAAAGAAATAAATAGTAGATTTAAAGATTGGTTTTGAAATATTCAGATTATTTCCATTCTGTTTGAAGCTATAGAAGTCATTGTAATCATCCAATCCAATCCAATAACAATCCAATGATTTATCCAATAAAGTAGTATTTATTTGTTTGCTCTCTTATTAATTTTAGGGATAGTTAAAGTGCTGAAAATATATACTATCTTCGTTTACCAATTGCAAAAACAAACAAAACAAGTAATATAAATTTTTTTTTTTAAAGTTAATTTCTACTTTGGTCAACAAAGAAAAATTTTATTTTAGTTACTTTTTATTAAATAATTACAGTTAATATAAATATGTATATACATATGACAAAATGACAACATTAAGTGCCAAAGTAGAAAGCGATTCTCCCTTTACCTTCATATATATGGTATTGAACTATTATTAGTTTGTTATTATTTATTCATTAATTACATTTAATTATTCTAATGAAATAGTAAAGTAAAAAGAAATTATATTCTCAGAAATCAGGCCATCCCAGGTGGGATTCGAAACCACGATCTTTGGATTATAAGTTCAACGCGCTGTCTATAGAGCTACATGGGCATAGAAAGCAATTTTCTTTTTATATATGGTGTTGGATTATTATTTTTGTTTGTTATTATTTATTCATTAATTAAAAAAATTAAATGAATTAATGTTCGAAAAAACTGTATTAACGCGTCAAATGTCATTCACTACAAGTTTAAAAAATGTATTTTAACTTGAGTGGATGAATAAAAAGTACTTTATTAACAAATAAAAATTTGAAAAAAAAACAAAAAACAACCTAGATATATATATAAATATATATATTGTGAGAGTGTGAACTAAGAGTAGGAATTAAAAAAAGATATATCATTACAGTTCCTTTATGTTTATTGGAATAGTTTGATAACTGTAAAGTGCAAATATTTTCGACTTCATTATATAAAAAAGTACATACACTTAAGAGAGTTATATTAAAATAAAAAAGTGTGCAAATCGCTGTAGTAATTTTTCTGGCGTTATTTAAAATAGATCTCCTAAGTACCTAAAGCAGGAGTGGGCAGACTTTTCTAGGGTAGGGGCTACTTCTAATTTTTTCAGGGTGTTGCGGTCCACCCGGTATTAGTGGCACACACAAGAAAGGGTGGGGGGAGCGTTCACGGGTCCGGAATATTCCCCATGCAACTTGATTTTTTTTACCGATTGATTATAACCCCCAGTATATAGTACATAAAACTTAATTAAGCAATTGTTATTAATAATTGTTTATTAATTAATGCTGATTATTTATGCAGTATTTTACTTTTTTTTTGTTCCCAAGAATCCACAAAATGAAAAAAAAAATGTTTGGCTGCGTATTAGGGTATGATATGAGAATGATAGACTTTCAACCCCCCCCCCACTTGAAAAATTCTTCTATGTGCTAGACCCAGTATCGTAGGAGTGGTGAAGTATTGGAAAAGGTCTACAATAGTTTAATAATAAAAAAGGAGTATGTACTTACTTGCAGAACTAAGAAGAGAGAGGTGGGAGGCCTCTGACCCCCTCTAGGTATCCTCCCTCAAAATTGGGGTGGAAACGAGCCAAATCGTACTGTCACCTGTATGGTGCTCAAAGCTACGGCTAACGACAGGCGTCACTTAGTCCTTTACCATGATGAATTTCGTGGGCCTCGATCTGGCCTTTGTGGATCAGGTGGCATTAGTAACAACAACAGTAGTAACAACACAGAAAAATTAACACTATTAAAACCGTGTTTAAAGCAAAATGCAAAACACAAACAATAATAACAGCCACAAAAATAACGATATTAAACGATGCATTTATTATCAAATAATTCAAAAACATAAAATTTTTTTTTATCTAAAGTTAGTTTTTCTTGTTATAGTCAGTAGAAAACTTAATCTTCATACTTCAGTCAATCTTGAATATGTCCGTATATAATTACTAACAACTAAAATCTTTAGGCGGTCACCCCAAAATGTCTTGATGGTCCACCAGTCGATCGCGATCGACGTAATGCTCGTTTCAGACCTAAAGGATAACCAAAGAGGTTTGCCGAAATAAAATTGTTATCGAAGCAAATGTTTGCTCTCAGTTGTCGTCTCGTCACTTGACCAAGGTTCAAAATTACGAGGTCCGTCGCCAAAATCTCTCGTGTAGCTGAACAGTGCGATGTTAATATTCACTCACTCACTCACTCTAGAATCTACTCAACCATTGGCGTAACGGAGAATATTAGGGACACCTGCAAGCACAGGTTTTGGGTCCAAGGTCAACTACTAACTTAGCGTCAATCAAGCTTTAGGTCCCCTAAAATCTCTGCCCCCTCCACAATGTGATGATGTATGTTACGCCACTGTACTCAACCTATATTATTCTATGTTTACTGAACTTGAGACCACATAAAAGAAGGAATTGGACACCATTTGATGTGAATGATGTCAGAAATTTTTTTCTGATGATCAATCTATGTACTTTTTTTCCTAGTAAATGTAATGTAATGTTTTTTATGACACCGTCAAACAGAAGTGAAATACTAGTTTTTTTAGCATACCAATCGTTATTTATTAGGCTCTCATACATAATTAGTTTTTCATATTAATTTCAAAATTCTTAACATTACTTTAAATTTATGAAAATTAAATACATCATTTTACTTTATTTCTTTTATTTATAATGATGAACAACATGTACATTAACAAAGCGATTCTGTGACTTCATGTTCTCATTATTCCTAAATAAGCCTTTAAAATTTAGAAAAAAAAGGGAGTTGAATACGATTAATTAAATATAAAACCAAAGTATTTTTATTTTCAGATCTTGTCGCATCAAGGGAATTACTTATTCAGTTAACAAACTCATCAAACTGTGATGTTTCTTTCAAAATGATTTGTAAGCAAACTCAAAGAAAACCTTTTTAATTAGAAAGGAAATTAATTATTTTCTGCAAGAAATCTAATTTCCTGTGAAAAATAAGACAAACGTGACTTCCTTGAATAAAATTATGTTTAATTAAAACATTTCGTTTTTTTATGTTTTGATTGAGGTATTTTTTTCTTTGATGAGCCCTTAGTACAGTTTTTGGTGAATTAGGATTTCCAAATGATCGAGTAATTGAGGATATATACTTAGATATAAAAATATAATTAATCCTTTTATTCAATAAACAATATCTGATCTAATTATTTTACTTTTAAATAAAATTTAATTAATTAATCATTTTTCATTGATCTAAATTATTATAAATTAAAGTTTAATAAATTAACCACCATTATATATAAAATTAATCACCTTTCGAAATATATTGATTACCATTAAATTATTCTACTCAAGCGTTCAAAATTAAGAAAATTGTTGATTTTGCTTGACTGTGTCCAGAAGTACTGGACAGCTTTTAATGAAATTAGGTATTTACTTTGGTTGAAATAGTACAAAGAAAAACACTCAGCAGTTATGATACACATGTCGTGATCTTAGTTCAATAGCACATGAAAATCTGAAAATGAAGTAAAAGGATTAAAAAGTGAATTGGTTAATAAGGATTGCGGTCTCCTCTTGTGACGGATCTATACCTCGATTTTCTAATTAATCTTCTTGGGAAGTCTTTGGGCTATCAATTCGCGTTATTCACAACCAACCCTTCGAAAGAAGAGAATCATGATATGTAAATTAACTTACTATAAATAGGCGAGGTTTTCTAGCTAGAAAGAGAGAAGGAGAGAAGATATACTCAGGCCAGGTGAGATTGCTACTGAAGATATAATATTAGAATTAGAGTGATTTGATTCTTATTAGAGGAAACCTTAAAGTGACGATTGTTCACTAACATTGAATTAAGATTAAATTAAACTGGATAATAGGTTAGAGCTTTAATTAAGATAAGGGCTAAGTTTGTTAGTCGCCTAATCGCTCACGTTTTACTGTCGTTGTTCCACTTTTACGGTTTTCATTGGGACATTCTCTTAATGTTATTAATTGTGTCTGTGCATAGTGGGGGGAAATAAATAGATTAGTTGAATCATGTAGAGCAGTTTTCCGCAACCTTTTTATCGCTGCGGACCGGTAAACGTTTGATAATTTTACTGCGGCCCGCTGAGGGTGGGACACGTTGATTGTTTATATTTTAGATTGTTTTGATTTAACAATTTTAATTTAGTTACTTTTAAATATGCCTTCAGAATAATAAAAGTGATTTAACGTGGAATATAAAGTGACTTCCATAGAAACTTGCGCAAATCCGAGAAAAATGCACCGCTTTAAATAACATGGCAATAGTTTAATGTTCTTTAGGTGGCCCGGCACCATTTGATTAACGGACCGGGGGTTGCGGATCACTGAGTAGAGTGTTTCTTCTCTTTCCCTCACACATCTAGATGCCCGCGAGAGAGGTGCGGGACTCTTACACTTTTACAATTATACATTTTCCACAACATGAATTAATGTTTAAAAGGAGACAGTTTATGAGTCCCTGTGCCAATTAGTAATACTCTTCCAACGACATTGCTTTCAGGTTCTGAATATTTCTAGGAGAGAAAAGATGAATTCAGATTGTCCTTCCTAGAACATCTATAATATGTCACCAAATCCAATATTATGTCACCCCACAAAACGATTCCGATTCCATCAAATCTGTCGATTTTCTTACGTAGGAGGAATGAAAGTGAGCTCTTCTTTCTCTCTGGGTGAAGACTGGACGATCATCACTTTGTCTAGTACATTTCTACCTAATACTGAAAAGAGCTCGCGTCCATTCTTGTGGTGTCCACGATTGATTCTTTCAGCTGCACAATATCTGATCTTTCCTCCTCCATGTACTCAAAGAGAGGCATCCGACTAGACACCCTGCATAAAGGCCAGTCTTTGTAAAACGGCTGTAAGCTGTTTGGCTGACAATTCTTCTTCCAGACACTGCAGCAAGATCATGAGCAAGTCGAGGAGCCCTTGTTCGCCTATGTCGTCATGCGCTTAGTGCCCAGTAGTGAACCTGTGCAATTGTCGATGCTCTGTGGTGACCTTCCTGGTGACAGTACCACTTGCTTGAAATTGATTCCATGACCGGAAGACTACTTTTAGGCCACTTGTAACCATCGAACCTCCTCCCCTTGAGATTGGCCAGCTTCAAGCCCGCCAAAGGCTCCCCATCTCAAATAATCCTCTAAAAGATTATGAGAAGTCATTTTCACTGTAAACTGACTAACTTCTTACTAAATTCGAGGCAAATTTCCAATATGTGCTTGAACTGTTTCAATCCAGTAGTTCTACAAAAAACAAGAGCTAAACAGCATCTTTTCCTAAACTGTAGGTTGATATTGTACTACCCATTCTTCAAAATATATGAAATTCAATTTATTTCAGCTTTACTAGAGGCATTTTAAAATTATGACGGAAAACATGTTTGTGACTTCAATTTTGGACAGAGTTTATAAAAAATTAAGGACAAAGTATTTGGTTGAACAATATGTCCGAAGAATAGTCTTATTTTCCAAAAATTCGTCGGTTAGACGAGCTCTATAGGAACGAGCAATTCAGGGTCAACTGCACCAATGAAAAGGCGAACATAAGTTTATATTATTTTAGCCTTATATAAGAGCTACAGAGATAAAGTATAAAATACCTTGGGACCTGTGCTCTTGTCCAACATGATGCCTGTCTAGATCATCGAATTTCCATTGCCACACCATCTTCTTTTTCGAATTTGTTGAAGATTTGTAGGGTTCACTAGTTCCCTCCAAATGAAGGTATAGTAAAACCTGTTTTTGTGCGGTATATAAGAACCGCACAAAAATTATTCGAAATATGTTATAAATATTTATACAAAACAAACCACTTTGTCGACATGCTACAGAATTTTTTTATGTGGTGGAGAGGGACCGCATACACAAAAGATACGGTTTTTATGCGATCCCTCTCCCCCGCATAAAAAAAATACACTTAGAAATTACGTCAATTATTTACGAAATTTATTAGAAAGTACTTCCAAACAAAATAAATAATTAAATTCCACATGGAAACATTTCAAAAACATTTAATTTATTTTTGTATGCATAAAGAAATTTTCAAAATGCGCATTCATAATTCACTGCAACTCATCGTAATCCAAAGCGTGCATCATCTTGTGAGGAACTACTTCAAAATCGCTTTCGTCACTTGAAGATACAATTTCAATTGATTTACTTTTTGGCAGCATAAGGTAAGTAAGAAGTTTTTGTGACGAAGGTTGGTTTGTCAGTTGCTTGCAAACATCACGACAACCCGATAAGCATGGTCGAAGCTTTTTTTGGAATTTCAAACTTCTTTCGGAATTGGTAACTATTTTAAGAAAAAGTTTTTCCGATATTTTGCAAAGCTAAATTCCTGCATTTATTTTATCCACTCTCAAAGAATTCGGCTTTTCTTGTCCGTCTTCATAATGTATAAAATTATTGATAACGTAACAGTCATTGAAAGTTTCGTCTTCAATCAAGCGCGTGCTGCTAGCACGTTGAGAGAAAGCAACTGAATGTGCATTATCGAGAGACTGTTTAGAACAAATGTGAACAGAGCGACTTGAAGTGTGTATATGTACATTGATAGAAAACATTACAGAGGCACCAAAGCCGTTAAAATTCATATACCACATGCAAAAAACTCACAAAAATAAAATTGTATAAATAAGGACGGCACAAAGCAGGTTCAGTAAAGCCGCTAAAAATCAGTGGTGAAGCGGAATTCTGCCTTATCAGTGAATATAGCTGTCTACAACTGATTCCTCCTCCAATGTTGATATTTTCTGTATGATGGCAAATCAGACTTATTAATGTGCAAACGTGAGCAGTTCGAAAACAGCAGGTTTTTTTGGAAACTTATGTCTATTCTATAGCCCAGGGGAGGCAAACCTTTATGGATCAACGTGCCATTTTTTTTCTAAAAAAGTGTTTAATGGGGTATAAACGTGCCGTCAAATAATTTTGCTTTGTGATTATTGGGAAAATAATAAAAGTAAATACTAACAACTGAAAACTCTTTATTTACTATTAAAAATTACATTTTGCACTGTATAGTAGTTACTGTTTTAGTTGCCGCCTAGCCAGTAAGGTGGATTTGACACTCGGCTTGTAACCGAGTGTGTTCGGGTTCGAATCCCGAGTAAGGCATCGATGTATTTTCTTCGGGAAAAGAAGTCGGACTTTCGCATGTAATGGATTCCTGTCTTGAAAGGAAAGCAGCTCACCCCTGTTATATGCTGGGAACATCATTTGTAGTAAATGTCTATATTCTTCTGTTTGTACTGTATGTTTCTGTTCTTCCACTTGTATTTCATATGTATCCCATGATAAAAATACACAACTGTTTTAGTTTTACGTGAAATTCAAATTAAAGTAATATTAGTATGACTTCTGTGTTGTTCCAGATTGGATGACAAATAACTTATATTAATATTGTAAGATGTTATACTTTTTTAGTAGAATGCATGCTGAATTAGAGTCATTCGCCAAATGGTTTCTAAGAAATTAATTATTTTTGCTGTGGTTCACTTTTTTGTCAGGAGGATTTGTGATTTGTCTCAAAATGCCATTTTACAGACGATGTTCTGCATACCATAGTTCCAAAACATAAAACACACACCACTTTGTTGCCATTACTAATCATGCCATATTTCTAGATTCCCCGTTTGAAATTTTTTTTACACTTACTATCTTGCACTTTTTGTTCTTTTACTGAACTATCCAAGTTAAAAATCGTAAATATAACACAAATAAATTTTAAAATACAGTTGTGTTTATGAAATTGACTATGCTATGCGTAGACAAATTTTGCATAATAAGCAACTGTAATCCAAGACGTAACTAAGGCAATAATTAAGAGAAAATAACAAATGAGTGTGCTTCCCGACGCCCTGCTACCAATCACTCGCGTTTGTTCGTAATATTTCATAGTGAATTTTGTTATTTTGAAATAAAATGCAACCATTTTGATCACTGGCGTGCTCAAAATATTGTGTCGCGTGCCATTGATGGCACGCGTGCCTCTGGTTCGCCCTCCCTGCTATAGCCCTTCGAAAAGAGTAACCCTCGAAACTTGGATTCCTGAGGCTGCATGAAATTTACGAGACAATTGGAAAGTTTCTCTCCTCTTATGCTAAAGCCTGCAAAAATAATTTTTATTGCTCTTTGAGAGTCTTGGACGACTCCCATGAAACAAAACTTTCTTGGACAAAACATGGTCAAAACCCTTCTTGAAACTATTGTGTCTTGTATAAGTTGCTTGCAAAGCTAAGTGCTTATAATGTTTCTAGCAATCTGCATTCGATAATGCACATTCTTAAGCACCCCAATGTTTAACTAGCTCATTTTATTATTTACAAATATTGATGGTTATACATTTCTATTGGTTTTTTCAATTTCACAGAATTTTGGGGGAAAATACTCTCCAGCCTGTCAACAAAAGTGGGCAAAAAACGATGCGTAAAAATCAGCTTGAGCCCTTACAAAGAATTTTTCTCCCTTCCCCCATCATGAATGTGTAAGCTTACGCATTTGACATTAAAAATTTACGTCTTTATTAGAGAGGACAAGTTTTGAAGTCCGTTCAGTACTTTTTGGAAAATTTGACTAGATATGCAAACTTTTATAGTTTCTTAATTTTAAACATTAATGCACAAGTAATATTTCTGATCTTAAAATAATTTTCCTTCTGAAAATTTAGCAGTACATTTTTATGTAAAGCAGGAAAAAGGTTTCGTGATTTATGTAAAGCAGGGAAATAAACAATTTTTTATGTATAAAACTATTGAAAAAGATTTAAATTATTATTTTTTTCCTTATAGAGTATTTATATTCATATAAAATGTTTTCAAAGTATAAACAATGAGAAAAACTTTTTAACTTAGATCCAAAAATAAATATGATTTAATTTTTTATATATGTAAAAATATATATCAAAATTTGTTTGAATCGGAAGCTTTTACTTTAAATAAAATATGAAAGCAAAACAAATGGCATCAGAATTACTATAATTACGAAAATTCTTAAAAAATAATGCGAATGCTAACTCTGAAAATTTTTTTCATAAGTAATTTAAATGATTTTTCAACAATACACGAGGGAAACTATCAAGGAAATTAAATAAATACTTTTATGTATTATTTATTTAATAATTCATTTATCTAAAATTTGAAATTTTGGGAATTTCTAAAAATGTATGTCTTTCTTTAAACATAGGTTCCCTGTTAAAAATTAATTATCTTGTATTGAGATTATTAGTTTATTAACTAATTATGCTGCGCTTATAAGTGTGACATAGAAGCAATGTAAAATTAAACAAAAATGTTTTCTCTAGAAATTATTTTATCTGTATAGTTTTTTTTTATAATTATTACTGCACATACAGCTTGATTTTTTCACATTAATTGAATTTTTAACCACATTTTGGCAACTATTTTATAGTATGCTATTTAACAATTTTATTGCATATGTATCTTGTTTAATAATAAAAGAAATATATTATTTAATAATATCGAGTATTGTATGTGTTATAGTCATATTACTATTTCTTTTCTAATGGGTTTTTTTAAAAAAAAAAAAACTGTCTTTAATTCTGCAAATGAGGACATTAGTTTCAAATTTTTTATTTAAAGGAAACTATTTATTTTTAACAAATTTAATATAAATAGATGCATACTTTTTCAATATATGGAATTCATGGGCAGTTTTAAAGATCGGTTTACATTAATTCATTATTATCATTAGTTGTAGTAATTTTACAAAAATGAGGCTCATTCTTGTTAACTAAAAACACAGTCTTAGTCCGATTAAAGTTTACTACTTTTTTTAAGGATTAATGGAATATTTAATGACAGGTTCTTTATTGAAATTTTACTGAATTCACTGCAACACTTACCCCAAACTGAGTGTATTAAAAAAATTTATATTCATTTTATCTTTGTTTAAAATTTTGAATCATTTCTATTGATTTTAATATTCTGTTTTAATAGAATAAAGTTTCCAAATCTTTTTTTTTTCAAATATCATTTAGTCAAACATCTCATAAAATTTAAAATTGATAATAAACATGAAATATATATTAAAAGCATAATCAGCATAAATCCTACTTAATTTTGTACATATTTAATACTAAATATCATACTTGTTTGCGTGATACAAAAATAATCTATTCTTATATTCAGCCCCAAAATTTTATCTTACGAGGCTTGATCTGGCGATCTCCCACAGCATTAAACTTAGAACGTTTTTTTAAAAAACAAACTCCAAATCTCTCTACTACCTCTTAAAAAATTCCTTTGTACTTGTGTTTGAGACAAAACCTTTTTCACATAAAATATTTTTTTTTGCCGTGAATAATTTTTTTACAGCTAGGGACATTGAAAGCATAGGGTAAGTGGTAATGATTCCCCCTGCTTATCCCGTCTGTCTAGGCTTGGAAGCCATTTTCTTTTAATCAGAATGAATGATCCTCGTCTCTGGTGTAATGCCACACCTTTGGTAAAAGCCCTTAATGATGTAGGAAGAATATTGAATTCTAACAAATGGAAAGCGACTCCTGTCTCAAGAAAAATAGTTCTTTTTTTTTTAAAGAAAGAATTTTTTCTGCCATTATCAGGTATGAAGATATTGTAAAAGTACCGAGTACTCACAGAATGTATGACTACACTTTCAAATATTAATAACAATAAAAAACTTCAACACATTAATCTTTAATTATTATTAGATATTACAAAATTTTTGATTTCAAAATCCACGATAAAAATATGATTGAACAACTAGAAGTCTGTTTTACCATGGTAGCAAGAAAACGTCTAAGCCACCGTGAAATACTAATCCGAATTGCGGGATGCATTGGAGAGGTTAAATATTAGAAAATAAATAATACAAAATTTTCAAACACCAGAATAAATACGAAGATTTAAAATAATTTTAAATATTATAAAATTTTCAAACGCTAAAAAATAAATATGAGTATTTAAAATAATTTTTTGTTATTTATTTTTTATCTTAAAAATATTAGTATATTTATTTAGTACTTGCTATTGTACTGCACAATGATTCTTCAATTAAACGATTCAAATAATAATCAAACAAAAACACTATTTCAACAATACACAGTATATACACATTGAACTTTTCACTAAATCCATTCAATTTCACTTATAATATATACACAGCACTATACGTCAGCAGTATAGCTACAGATATACTGCTATAAACATGTCGGTGACGCGAACGCACGAGATTTCACCCATCCAAAAAGTGTCTAAGGCGCACAGCACACTGCGCGTGCGCCAGTCATGAGCATGTCGGTGACGCGAACCGATAAGATTTTTCCCTACCAAAAAGTGCCCAACGCGGCTAAAGAAGTTTTCTCACTTCAATAAATAAATAAATAAAATATATTCACTTATGGGGTTTTTTTTGTTCCATAAAGAAAATACCAAACTTTATTTTTATATTGCTTTATTACACGATTTCAATCTGCGCACCATTAATTGTGCGCAACACATCGAATATATACGAGATTTCCAGCCACGTTTTATGAATCATTACATTATCAGCAATCTGAATAGCCACTGTGATTCGACTTTTCATTTTATTTGTGTCACTCATTGAAAATTGGTAAATAATACTTTTCGCGTATATCCACAAGAACTTCAAAGGTGTTATATCTAGAGATCTAGGTGACCACGGTATTGAACTTCTTTTTTTCATCCATCACTCGGAGAACTTTTTCTCAATTCCAAACTCCAGTGTGGTGGTGCTCCATTTTGTTCTTGTGTTGCAGATTTATATTCGATAAATCTTGGTACAACTTGCTAGTTTGCAAGTTTGAAACGAGAATGTTAGAAAACAGAGATGTGCGCCCTCCACTATGAATTTCATCAAACAGAAATTTTAATATTTTCATTATAGAACATAAAAAACCGTAAGTGAAAATACTTGTTTATTTTAATTTAATTTTTGAAATTGTAGGCTTACTTTTTGGACACCCTGTACTTTGATTTTAAGCAGAAAAAATATCATAAATTGTAAATAAATATATATTTTTTAAATAATAGGCCTTGTTTTGTGTGATATTCTGTTTCAAATGCTGTGGAAAATAAGAGAGAGAAAGATAGAACAATAGAGAAAAAGGATAAAGCAGCTAATTCATTTTATTAGCCATTTATATGAAGGTTTTCATTTCTATTGCTCAGATTTAGAAATTCACTCCTACCACTAAAACAGAAAGAAATGTTACTACGCATTATTTTAATTTACATTCAAAATACTAGCATTAACTAACGAATACTTACATTTCTTCTTTCTTATGTTCTCGCTTATACTGCTCTAATAAAGAGAAATGTACAACGTTAGTTTATCCTATAAAATTATGAGCTATCAGGTATATAAATTCTCATAACTCAAAAATGAATACAATGGGTACAATGTATTGGGGGTTAGGGGAAATTCTGTCGTTTTTATCTAAATAAAAAAAACCTTTTTTTCACTTCTTATTTAAAATTTAATCTAAAATATAATGTCCATTGTTAGTTACAAAACTGTTTGCCAGTTCTCTGTTTTGGAGTCAAAGTACTTTCCACTGGCATTTGAACAACTTATAATTTATGTATTTATTTCCATCAAGAAAGTTTTACTGCGACCTTTACAGATGATAGTCAGATGGTGCAATATCAAGAGCATATGCTTACTGAGTTAAAGTATCCTAACCCAACTCTGCAATTTTTTATGCAGTGTTCCTTGCCAAGTGCAGTCTAGCGTTGTCGGGATGAAGAATTGCGACCTCCTTTTGTTGGTTAAAGAAAGACGTTTATGTTGAATTCTTTATTCAAAACATCAAGTTGCAAACAAGAATGACCACTTCATTTTCTTTCAGAAACTCATAGTACATTATACCTTACTGTCTCACCAACAACTCAACAAAACCTTCTTGTGATGCCCACCAACTTTGGATGTGGATGGTGGTGTCTTTCCTTTGTAAACAAATGCCTTTTTCTAACCATATATTTATACACTACAGTAGAAAGTCGTTCATCCGAATCAATTGAGACCGGACACCGTTCAGATACGCGATTGTTCAGATAACCGAAAACCGAATGTGATCCATGCAGTATATGAAACCGGACACTATACGAATATTGAAAATCATCACATGCGGGAAATGTGCTTGAAGAAAAAGTAAAATAGGTGCAAAATATCGCAATTTTACCTTTATTGTGGAAAATATAACCTCTTAATTTTCGCTGTACCATTGTATACCATCGTTTTTTCGCTGCAAGGTCTGATTCTCTTGGCAGCAATAGTTGAGTAGGACAGCCCTTTGATTGTTGTTTGTACCACTCCATAGCTGTCTCTAACGCAGAAAAGGGGTCAGCATTTGATGGACCCTTGCTACTTTCGTTGTTGATGCCCTCGTCCTCATCTGTTTCATTGTCGACAGGGCCGGATTCTTCTTGCACAGAAGTCACTATCTCGTTATCATTTAGCATTTGAAATCCACAGTCTTCTGCATCGCATGGCAGCCAAGTTTCTACATCTTCGTCGCATTCTTGAAATCCTGGGATCGATTGGGCAAAATCGGTACTCTCCTCCCTGTGGTCGTTATTGAAAAAACGAATTCATATACAGTACATGTAGTTGACAAGGAAAAAAAAACTGGTCCGGATATTTGACGCTCCGGATAATAAACGTTTGGATAAACGACGTTATACTGTACCCCCTTTTTATCTCCAGTCACCACGTGGTCACCACGTGACGAGCAATATTTGAACATTCGTTTGATTCGTATTTCACCCAAACAGGTAGTTTGGACACGAAACCAAACCCCTTTTTAAGTAATTCAAATTAATAGTCTGTTGAATTCCAAACTTGAAGTCCATTTCTATGGAAGTTAACGTGGGATTTGTCCTGATTATTTTGTGTAGCACTTCGCCACTGACATCTGATGGCGGCTTGATCTGGGTTCATTTTTCAAAGAAAAATCACCCAAGTGAAATGTCACAAGTTATTTTTAACATATTCGAGCTGTTGCTGCTTCCTCTCCAAACACGTTACACGTTTCCTATTGCCTTTATCGTGTTATTCCCATTTTGGAACTAAAACAACGTACAATGTCTAAAGTGCAATTTTTCTTCACTCATGTTGACAGTTTAAAAAAAAAAAAACTGACTAAAATGCAAAAAAGGGTGAGTAAATCATCAATTGTATACTAATCTAACTGTTCAAACTGGTTTCAGTTGAATCCTAATTCTTGTTAAGGATCGACAATGCATAAAAGTGCACAAGTTCAAAAACGATAGAACTTTCTCTTATACTCAATATTTAGCTTGTAACGGGTTCTATTGGCGATTTTGACTACTCCTCTAGGGAAAATGTTATGACATTTTATATGATTATAAAACTTCTCTCAGTAAAAAAACCACAACTTATGTTGATGGGGGTTGCTATTTAAAGTCAAGTGAAGATGGAAGTTAGGAGGATGAGGATTGTTGTTCTAGGATACTACGCAGTTAGAGAAGTTAGTACTGGTAATTACCATGGTTCAAGCTGTAATGATCCTATGGGGCCATTCTAGGACTTTTATTATTGCTGAAGATATGTTATTCACGATAAGTACTAAACTTATATTCTGGATATATAAATTAGTATTTAACCTGACGGGGCTCCTATAGATTAGATTGAGAATTGATAGCGATCAGATAGTCTAATAAAGTACATATTTTAAGAAAATGTCTCACCCTTCGGTGAACCCTCACACTTTTAAGGGGCGAGAGTCCATGACAAACTATACAAAGAACTTTTTTTTAAGACCTCACATGACTCTTAAATTGCAAATTTTTCAATTTTTTGAAAAAATATTTATGTTAAAGCCTTAATATTTCTGAGTATTTTGGTACTAAATTTGTGTGTGTTGATACTGTGAAAACTTCCGAAGTTATTCAGAAATGAATAATGAAATTTAAACGAAAACCCTATCTCTTTTTTTATCTTTAACTTCATTTTTCACAAAACAAAAAATTTAAGCTTCCGCGCAGGATTTCTCAGAAACTGTTTATGATATCAAATTGAAATTTTATTCACGTGTTCAACATAGAGCTCTTCATAACTTACGTATCAATTTTTTTAAAAAAAATTGATAGAATTTTTTATTTTAATTTATTTTTTGTTAAAATTTTAAAATTTTCGTTATAATTGTATTTAAAAAATATTTTTTTCTCTCTAAATTTCTTAAAAGTTAGTATAACTTCAGAAGTGAACATTTTTGTACCAAGTAAAATTAATTTTGTAAATTTTGAACAATTTTGTACATCAGAATCCTACGCTGTGTAAAATACTGATTTTCATATTTTTGAAAAATTGTCCAATTTTTATTTCTTTATAACTTTTTTTTAAACTTTTTCTTAAATTCTCTAAAAATCTGAGAAATATTGTAAATATATATGATTATCATGTGGTAAAAATTTCAAATTATTGTTTTGTTTTATTGCTAAGTCACATTGGTTTGAAGAAGGATGTTTTTTTTTTGAGTACAGGATATCTGTTAAGGGTCCTGGGAGTCCTTAACAGGAGGAGGTTGATGAAGAACTTCCTTTCTTTTTATTAGGCTCAGGGACCTCTTAAGTCTTCTTGAGGCCCTAGGCCCTAACTCAAAAGTAGGCCCTGGCCCCCTACGAAAATGTAGGCCCCTTCTGTGACACTTAAAAGTAGACAGTAAATAGCATACCTTGTCAAATATTCGTACAAACATTAACCTAAAACAAATAAATGTGCATAACTTACAATCGCACAAACCGGCTCGACCGACTGCCGCCTTTTGACTGAATGAGTAATGATGATGTATGGTGGTAGGCCTGGACCTATTCATGGACTATGGTTATCACAAGTAGCCAGTTGACATGTCGTCCGAAATTCCCAGTTTTTCGGAGAATACAACCGGAAATAGCATTTGAACGTTGAAATTATTCGAATTATGTTCTTATCAAGGTTAAATAGGAAACGAAAAGAAGCCCCCCATTGTGGACGAGACCCTGGGCCCGGGCCCACTTGACCCGTGCTTTAAGACGTTCCTGATTAGGCTCTGATGCTATAACTACTTATTATTGTTTTTAAAAACATTAAATTCTATTTTGAAAATCCCATCCAAATTTTAAAATTTTTTTTTCTGAATGTTTTGTTAGTATTTTATTTTAAGAAGAAAAAATCTTCTGTGCGTGTGTATGTGACTAAACTCCTCCTAAACGGCTGGACCGATTTTGATGAAATTTTTTGTATCTGTTCCAGTGGATTCGAG
Source organism: Trichonephila inaurata madagascariensis (assembly GCA_019973955.1). Classification (NCBI taxonomy): domain Eukaryota; kingdom Metazoa; phylum Arthropoda; class Arachnida; order Araneae; family Nephilidae; genus Trichonephila; species Trichonephila inaurata. Next base: position 24,040 of record BMAV01003947.1, read on the forward strand.
AAAGGTTTAGATTCACAATTCGGTCCGATATCGCAATTAGTTAAAAAGATATTAATTAAAAACATTGAAAACATTCTACTCAATATTCACCTGCATTATTGTAACAACGTTATTGTTATAAAAATGACGTAAGTTGGCGTCGAAAATTGATTTTCAGCCAAACTGGCCAAACCGGGTCTTCATTGTTACAAAAATGTAGACGAACCATGCTTTTTGGCGTTTTTAATTAATATCTTTTCAAATAATCTTTACATATATAATTCTTCTGTGGTGTGTTTGTGACTGAACTCCTCCTAAACGGCTGGTCCGATTTGGATGATATTTTTTGTGTGGGTTTAAGTAGATTCGAGAATGATTTAGATTCACCTTTCGGGCCGATACAGCAATTAGTTAAAAATGTGCCAAAATTATCTAAGGACGCGTGTTTGTTCATAAAAAAAATCATGGGCAATATTCTTGAGGGCACTATTTCGAGCGGCAAACTTCAAGGTGAAGTTGTACTTCTACCACAGATCCCAATGATTCTTTCAGACTCACCTACCCATTCAAATGTTTGCAATTTCCAATTCGCTTGGCATTAGCTATGACATTAATAAGTTACAAGGTCAAACAATGACAATTTGTTGTTTAGATTTAGAAAACCCTTGCATTTCGTACGGCCAATTATATGTTGCATGTCCGAGGTTTGGCAAACCATCGCATTTGTTTACTTATACCTCTCACACGGATTAACCAAAAACACTGTACATTCAATGGCATTACGGTAAATTTATTTTTTGTGTATTAAAAAAATATACCTGTTATAAAAATAGCTCGAGTTTTATCTTTTTTACCCTTTAACCAAAACAAGTTAAGTTTCTATTCAGAATATAACCAAAACAAGTTAAGTTTCTATTCAGAATAGTTCTATATTCAACTTAATTCATAATAAAAATATACTCACACGCAATCGATAGGTCGAATTGTGGTAACTGTACATGTGATGATGTCTGGTATTGTAATAACTTCCTTTATAAAAAAATTTCATCAAAACGGTCCAGATTGTTACAACTTATTCAGAAAAGTTCGTAATTTACGGATTTAAGACGTGTGTACAGGGCAACGTCTGTCGGGACCGCTAGCTGTTAAGTAAATAACGTAAGAAATAAATTAAGAATTAGAGTGTAGTTATTTACTATTAATGAGTTAGTTTTTAATAGTTAGCAACAGGGAAATTAAGAATTTCGGAATTTTTTTTAATTTGAAAGGGAAATAGTATACAACATTAGAATACTCAACCTCTCAAAAGATATCAATGTTTATTGTTTATTTTGGAAATGCAAATAAAATATCCCTCTGAAATATTTTTTTTTCTTTTTCAGAGTTGAGCTTCTGTATCTTCAATTCATTTTGTTAAAAATAAACTTCATGGACATAAAAACATGTTAGAAGAAAATCAAAAAAGTTCCCCCGAGTGGAACAAACATGTTATGCATTTTTCTACATAGAACAGATCCTCCGACATCTTATCTCATAGCTCTACGAAAAGTGTTCAGTTTTGAAAACATGTTACACAGATTTGTTTCTGCGATTTGATGCAATCTGACATTCTATTTCCACTCAGAATACGAGGGGGAAAATTGAATTTGACTTCTCAAGCGAGATCTCCTCTACCCCATGTCACGTTTCTTTTTCGCTCCCTTTGACATGTTTCCAAGATCAGTTTTCTATTTACTTCATTTCAGTTGCACTACAAAACCCTTTGAAAAGGGAGTGCAAAACATATTTTCAACTTATTTTATTCAAAGATTAATGATACGTACTGATTTTAACGCAAAACATATTATGAATTCGTGTTTGAATAAGAAACTACACACCAACACACACATAAAATAAGAGATTATTATTTTTAATAATAATAATTTTTTACATATAAATAAGTACAAATTCTAGAACTCTTAATATGTGTTTCCCTTTTCATATTGCTGATGCTCTTGTCAAAATCTATTAATTGAGTTTCTTCACACAGTAATTATAAAATGTTATATATATATATACTACACACACACACACACACACACACACTACATTTCTATGCATTGGCATTTGATCGTAGCATTTGATCCAATAAATGGAGAGGAATAAACAAAAATTATAAATAAATAAATTAATATTGCACATAAATACCCTCTTTAAATCATTTCAAGTACGAGAAAGTCATGTAATTATTATTCACCTTTTTAAAAAATTTCTCAAGCATAAGTTATAATTCTTTCTTCTTGTTAATTAGTTTATAAATATACTTAGTTAATAAAGAAATCAAATTCAAAGTATCAATTAAATAGGCAATGAAGTTGGGTAAAAAATACTTTTTAAAATAAATATACAAGGGGTGTTCAAATGAAAAGGTACGAAACGTTGTAAAAACATAACAGTTAACGTATTTATCTATGCGGCTATGGGAGAACGTAGCGAGACATCTATGGATGCGAATGGAGTTTCCTGCGAGGATCGGAGCATGTGCGGGGGTCCGAACGAGCAAGAGAGAGCAGAGGTTCTTAAAAAAGAGCGCCATCCGATTGACGCGGCAGTACTTGTGAGGACATGATGGCGTTTACAACGCAAAATTCAACGATTGAAGAACAGCGAGGCATTATCCAATTTGTGACAGCTGAAACCGGCCACTATTCATCGACACGGAGGGTGTGGTACTGTTCCAAGACAACTCTCTACCACACATCTTCAGGGCCACACACGCTGGAATGGTCAAGCTCAAGTGGGAGCAGATTGACCATCCGTTGTACAGCCTGGATATGTTGCCGTGTGATTAGCACGTGTTTGGTCTCTTGAAAAATCATCTGAAAGGAAAGCGCTTTAACTCGGACGACGAACTTAAGGACTTTGTGAAGGACTGTGTCTCGTCAAGGTCACAGGAATTCTGGGAACAAGGAATCCTTTGGCTCATTAAAAAAATGGGATTGTTGTGCTCAAGTCTGTGGTGTATACCAACGGTTCTTAAACTTTAGATCGCCCTGGCCCCTTTATGTATCAGGGTGTCATCGCAGACCCCCAAGATTTTGATCATCTCTCCCCGACTTCATATTCGTGATCAAAATACAAGTTCTGGCAGAGTTTCTTCATTGGCGACTATTTAGCAATCTAACCTAAGGTGGCACATCTTTCAATTTTCCGCGAAACCTTTCACAGTCTATAAAAGTGGGAAATCTCAACATTACATGAAGGATTTCGTAGGCTCCCTAGGACGGCGTTGCGAACCACAGTTTAAAAGCCACAGGTGTACACTTTGAATAACGTCATTTATACCAACAGTGTCGTTTCGTATCCTTTCATTTGAACACACTTTGTACAATCGTTTTTATTTTCTGTTTCCCGAGGCGTATTTTTCAATCAATTTCTGCTATTAGTTCATTTTCTCCCTATATATATATGCTTATATATCTTGTTCAAATTTTTCAATCGTTAATAAAAAAATATTTTCTATTCATCCATTCAAGTTTCAATACAATTTTTAAAACTTGTAGTGGATGACACTTGATGTTAATAACAGTTTTTCAAATATTAATTCATTTATTAAATTGTTAATGAATAAAAAGAAACAAACAAAAATAATAATCCAACACCATATATGAAAAAGAAAATCACTCGTTGTGTCCCTGTAGCGCAATGGATAGCACGTTGAACTTCTAAACCTAAGGTCGTGGATTTGAATCCTATTTGGGATGGCCCAACTTCTGAGGACGTGATTTGTGAATGAATAAATAGTAACAAACAGAAATAATAGCCCAACACCATATATAGAAAGGAAAATGGAAAACCACTTTCTATTTTGTCACATAATATTTGATTCTGTCACATGTATATGAATTATAAATGTAACGATTCAATAAAAAGTTAATAAAATAAAATTTTTCTTCGTTAACCAAAGTAGGAATCGACTTACAAAATTTTTTTATTACATACTTCGTTACATTTCAATAACTTCTCAAAAAAGAATAGTTACAAAGACTTGCGGAGTGTTAATACATATGCTCAGTAAACCAAGCTGGCTAAGCAATTTTGTTTGTTTTATGCTTATAGACATATATATAATACTGTATTAATAAAAATAGTGGTAGCTCTATTGGCAGATTATACACAATATGCAAATTATTCTTTATGTAAAGTAAGTGGCAAATGAATGGTGGCGCCAAAGACTCATAATTACTGTTATATTCATACACTTTCAAAAGGTTGAAAGTTAATATTTTCTGGAAAATCCCATTAAAGAAACATAAAAATTAATTATGATTAAATCAATGAACTATAAAGCCAAAGGCAATGGGCTTGATTCATGAAGTCACATGATAATAACAAACACGTGCTTTCCATTGAATTCAAAACAAACATTAAACTAACTGTACTTGTTCTATTTGTAAAACTCAGATAAAATTTCAAATTTTATAATTGGGTAAAGATGTTTAAATGTTAGGGAAAAAAATTTCTTCAAAAAGATTTTTTTTAAATTAAAAAAAAGTCGTACTTTATGCTTATACTTTTAAATAAAATGCATTTTGTTTACATATGCACTTTTTAAGAGAAAGTTTCTGCAAAGAGCAAAACTTGGCAACACCGGAGCGCGTGAACTGATTAGTTGGAAACACAAGATAGTTTTTATCGTATGATTATGACGTCACATGAGTTTTTGAATTGATTGGCTAGAACCACGTGGCTTTCACTATCATGTGACTATGATGTCACATGAATCAACCTCATTTTATAATAATAGGAAGTTCCACATGCATAGTATTATCGAAAGGGAGCTAATTTAATTATGAATATAAACTGAAATAAATTTAGTTAAACAAATAATTTCTCATTCTGTATAATCCATTGAACCTGTTACAGAACATTCGTAACACCTAGAGAAGGTCTATAAGTAAGCTCGGCACTTAAACATGAATTCATGAACTATGAGAGGTTTTACGGGAAAAAGTATCATAATAACTTAGTAAAAAATAAATAAATCTTGTAATTCTGTTTCTAATAAAACTATGAATGATGTTTTTTTTAAAAATGTTTTTAGTATATGTCGGATGAAAAATACCAATGCCTGTTTAATATGATGATCAAACTAAAGCACTAATACTCTGTTCATGGTTAATTTCAAGTAACGAATTAATTTTTTAAAGAATACTTTAAAAATAAAGAAGTTTCTTTTGAAGTTCTTATTGTATGTAGATTGGAGTTATAAGCTAATTTAAAGAGTCATTTTTTTGTGTACCTTAATTTATATACAATCAGAAATCTCTTTAGGAATAACTAAAACTTAGATCAAACTATTTAGATTTTAAAGACAATTGTTTGACTGACTTCCATTTTTATCAAAATGTTAAGTATTTATTATTATTTTTTTTAAAATCCTGGATATGTTTCGATGGTTAAACGATTTTGATTTGCAGTGAATTGTTATCTCTTTTATTTCTTTACTTTTGCGATATTGCATAAAAGTCTTTTCATAATATTAATCTATAGAAGAACTAACCATGTTTTAACTTAGGAGTGTTCGTTAAAATCTGGAAAGTAACTTTAATCACTATAAAGAAATTTGATACTGTTAGGAATGTTGTTTAATTAATGTGTAAAATAGTGCAAATAATTTATACCTCGATGTTTAATACATCAATATTACTTTCTGTTGTCTTTATTTTGTGATAAAAATTGTAATATTTGCAAGCAACGCTGCTCCTTTTATCATAATGGCGTTTCAATCGAAACCGGGGCAAAATATTGGCATCATTTTTGGTGACTTGACTATCATATGGATGCATCTGGAAATTACTGGAGAAATCTATTAACATCACGATCTATGATGTTCGCGAATCTTTCGAGAAAGAGCTAGGAGGCCGTGCAGACCAGAAATACCAGTCATTTTCTAAGACAGAGTCAGTATTATTTAAACTGTTGAAGAGTCCACTAGCGATTAGTTAGTTGCTTTCAAATAAACTTTATGTACTAGTACCTGAGCACTTCAGAAGGGGTGAAAACCACATTGTACTTATTGTGGGAATTTTACGACCTGTGTATCCTACATTTCTAAGGATTGTTTTTCGACAATAAATTTTCATCACTCTTAAAGAACTGTTTTACTCTTTAAACTGATAGCCTAAAATCCGTGGGCCTCAATCTAAGTAACAATATTATAGAATGCTTGTTGAATTATCTTCTAAAAATAAAATGATTTACTTATAGATATTCTACCATAGTACGGCACAAATGTATTTCATTTACTCATTCTTTAATTATTATTGAATGTTCTTGAAAAGAAAAGCCTCTTCCTTATTTTATTATTCAATCCCTACTATTAGCTCACACTCTCTCTCTATTTATTTATTTATTTATCCTCGTGGAATTTTCAATCGTTAATAAAATACATTTTAAAGCGTTCAATTGAACTGAAATTTTGCATGCATGATTATTTTGGATGACAATGCAATAATTTAATTATAACTGATTAAAACTAATTATTTAAGGAATTACAAATACAGCCACGTTGGCATCATTTTTGGCGACTGAGCGACCCTTTTGGCGACTTGTGTCAAAACTTGAAAGTGGTTTTTTTTTCACGTTTTAAAGCGTTCGTTTGAACTGAAATTTTATATACACGATTGTTTTGGATGACAATACGATACTTTAATGAATTTTAATGAAAATTAATTACTACTCAATGTTGTGATTCTGTCCTATGTATATGCATATTTATTTTAATTGTAACTATTTAATAAAAAGTAGCTAAAATAAAAAATTTTCTTTGTTGATCTAAATAGGAATTGACTTAATTTTTTTATGATACTTATTTTTACTGTAAATTAATTGTTTTTATTATAATTGATTGCTTTAAAATGTTTAATTAATTTTATACATTTATGTACACTTTCTTGTGTATAGTATTGAAACAAATAGAAAAAAAATAATTGAATTTGTAATGGTCGCCCCGCGACGTCCATTAGTGTGGGAGAGTCGGAAGGAAGATTTGCCATATTCCAAAATAACTTCTATTAATTTACTATTATGAACAACAACACAAAATCTTTTAACCAAGTTAAGAGATGCACCAACGACTAAATATGGAAAGCAATATATAGCGAGATAGACGAGAAACGGGAAGTCTTAATAAATCGAATCACTTACGTACAGGCAATATACCTCCTGAGTCCAAGTGACCTAACCCAATTTTAATTAATAGTTGACAAAGTGACAATTTTTAATACTATGATAGTCAGCTAAGAAGCATTCACGCCTCATTTCAAGTTTGATCAATTACTGTTATCCGTTAGCAGTCTAACCTCTCTCTCCTTCTAAATTGATAGCTTAATCTTTGTATACAAGCCTTAATTTACATACTTACATCTTCTTCTTCGAATGGAAGTTTATAATATAATAATTTTTAAAGACGCAATATTCCCCAAAAGGATTAGTAATAGAAAGAGCACGGATAGATCCGTTATAAGTTATTAAATTTGTTACCTATTAAAATTGTTAGTTATTAAATTTGATGTAATTTTAAGATCAAGTATTTACAAAAAAGAATTATATTTTGTAGAATTTCACCGTTTGAAAAAAAAATGTTTTTGTAAAAAATTAAGTAAATGAATTTTTGTAAAGAATGTGTTAGCCTAGTAGCTCTCAAACTGTGGGGCGTGATATTTCTCCAGGGGGTGGGGGGTGCGCGAGTTCCATCAAAAATAAAAGATTATTTTAAAAATTATTGATTTAAAAGACGCAAAACCAAAAACATACATTCTGACATAATGAAAGAAAACACAAGTCAGTGCTGATGTAATGTATAATACTTATAAATGTATCACAGCAATGCACAATGTATTCGATACTTAATTTATCAGTATTAACAATATAATACTTATACTGTTAACTACTTTACCAACATAATACTAGTCCTATTATTTTAAAAAAACTTTCTTAAAATATCTATTTCTCAAAAGTAACATATACAACATTGAATACTTATTTTGATAATTAGTACTCTTTTAAAATTAAGGTCGAATTGTAGCTTTAGCGTCAAAGTATATTATTATTATATTCAATACATTGTTATTATATGGAGGGGGGGATGAAAATTATTTTTAAAAATTGGGTCACAAACATTGAAAGTTTGAAAAGCACTGTGTTAGCCTATCTTTATAATGCATAAGTGGCTTGCACTTTTCCCAAGTGGTCAATTTAGTTGGCATACAACGAAATGAGAAGCAGCGTCCATATATGGACAAACTCTTGCTTGATTCATTCCATAATTCTAAAAGAGGATTTACAGCAGCCATCTACTTACCGAAATTGACCCAAAGAGGATTTATCGAAATGAGCAGGTCATTCGATACTCTTGAAATTTTAATGCACAAGACATTCACTAACACTCCTAGCTCATCAATCCTAGCTTAGTGATATCAGATATTATCATTTATTGGGAGGAATTAATCCCATACTGAGTCACGAGATCTCATATCGATATTTTATAGCTGTCAGAATTTCTCCATGGAGAACATGTTGGTCAGTATGACCTCCCAGAGATATTCTATCTCAAACTCTGATTCCTCCTACCTGTTATCGTAGCCGCGGTAGTCGAGTGGTATAGGTATCAGATCGTGGCTTGTCTTGTCACGAGTTCGAGTCCAGTACCACTAAAGACCCACCGTGTAGGGCAGCGATGCACTTTAAATCTGTCGAGAGCTGAAACGTCCTCCCGTTGGTGTGGTGTGGTAGTTAGGAGTAGGGGGTGCCAGCTCAGGTGTCATCCGTCACTTGACCATGGTTCAAAATTATGTGGTCCGTCGCCAAAAGCCCTCGAGTAGCTGAACAGGGCGACGTTAATATTCAATCAATCCTACCTGTTATCTGTTAACAATGCTAAATTTGCTTTAAGCAATGCTATTAATGCTACATGAGAACAAGGCTTTAACAATGTGCTTCTAACTATGTTATTTGATAGCTTTTTCCTCCAGATCGGAACAACAACAACACACTATCTGAATCGCTCTTGAAGTAAACCAGGACTCGTCAGTAAAGAGACAGTAGCTGTCTGTTAGAAGAAGTAACATGCTTTTAAAGAATGAAAGGCCAGTTCCACATAAGTTTTTGTTGCTTGTTGGCAGTTCAAAAGTATTAGGTCAGTCGTCAAATGTCAAAATTATCATTCAGTCTAACATGTTTGTTTGTTTTACTGAAACGGCACATTTGTGTCGCTGATTAAAGAGGAACTAACACTTTATTCAAAGGATCATCTGGAATTGTCTTTGCTGATGTTAAAACCTATATATGCACATTATATGGAAATTTTGTTTTTCCTGTCCCTCATAATGATCTATCTGAAATGAATTGAGATAGAATAGCATTCTTCCAAATTTGAGGCGAAAGACACGGAATGAGGTTTCGCGCAGAGGTATGTGAGTGGTCTGAAGACAAATGTTTTTGAATCTAATTTTTTGGATTCAGATTATATGGTCTTAAGCTTCTCTAGTCACTCTGAGCGCCATATTACGATATTAAGTTGCAGCTCCATTTCCATTCACCAGTTTTGCCCCATCATATTTCGGTGCAGAGTGAAACACATGCTTTGGATATGACCAACAATTTCTTAGTACCAACAAGCATAATCAAATTCTGTAAGAATTACAGAAGTGAAATACTTGCCATTTCAGACTGCGATGTGTAAATGTCAGTTTCTTTTAAAGTAGTAGTCTACTTGGTGTAATTATTTCATGTGCATATGTTTCATGCGTTGTTTTATTGTGGTTATTTTGTGACTGTTCTTATACACCATATTTGTTACCTTTATTTTTATTTTTTGATGGGGAGAATCGGAAAACTGCTGTATCTTAATTTTTTTTGGATTTATTAGAATATAGATTGTTTATTTACTTCGCAATTCGAAGCAACACCAGTACTAGGTGATAGATATTGTTACGTAGATCCGGGTTCGATAATTTTAGGCAAAACAATCACAAAGCAAATAAACAGTTCTTAAAGAGCGATGCGAATTTATTATCAAAAATCCAATCCTTTAAAAACAGGATTTAGCTGCAATATTCACAGGGTAAATATCTGAAGGTCTTCACACCTTCAACAGCAATCAAACACAATCATCAGTGTTTAAAATTACTCGTATGTAACAGATTATTCACAAGCACAGCCGAGCTAATCGCTAGTCAAAACAATGTTCACTCCTCGCTGGTTTAATCAAGACTGCCCGCCGTTCCGGCGAGCATCTTTATTTATAGGAGTGACAGAATTTTCCAGAAATATAAGCGCTCGTGTCATTGGGCGTGACATTAGTGGAGAGATCCACTACTTTCTAGAAGATTCCAGAGGGACTCACCAACATGGTCGCCAATGACGCCAAAATGGTCACCAAAGTTGCCAAAAATGATGCCAACTTGACTCTATCGCAAAGATTTCGCCAAGTTCTCATTGAATCGCCATTATAACGTAAGGGGCGGCATTGCTTGTGAATGGTACAATTTTAACATTAAATAAACATAACATAGAGTAATATAAATGCATTAAACATCCAAATACAAATTATATACACTATTTACACAAAATTCGTAACAATATGATTTTGAACCATGGCCAGGTGGTGAAGACGACACCTGAATCTCTAGACTGCCACACCATGGCAAAGAAAGATTACGAAACTGAAAAGATTTGAGTTTCGTTAGGCTTAATGCACCACTAACTTTTTATATGGCATGTTATATCAGTGGAACTATATCTATAGGTCTTGAATCCACGATTGGGCAGATGCAACGCCGGCCATAACTACTCGGGTACCATGGCCACTCTAATTTTTGAGGGACAGCATATACTTCATATATAATCATAAAGGAAGGAGTTTGTTCTCTTGGAAGGAATTGCGTCCGAAAACGAGTTCTTTGTGTTCATTTGTTTGAAAGAGTCTAGGAAATCAAACAAAGGTTAAGGAATTTGACACAGAGGAAGATGAAAATGATTATATTTCTTCAGTTCATGTGATTTCTTTTATAAGATGTAATTACTAAGAGTTTATCAACTTTAATTTTGTATATTTGCATAGGACGGTGATTATCTACCTTTTTTCTGTTGCAGTACACTTCTAATGAATTCCAAATTTCATGGCACACTAACAATAAAGTAAGTTTAAAAGAAATTTACTTATCTATATAATACACTACGTATAAAATAGCTTATGATTATAATTTTCGATGTTAAATAAAATAATATGTAAGAAAAAGACAATACAATGTTTAATGCGTAATTCATTATAAATTAATTATAAGAGTACATTTAATGTGTGCGAAATTTGAGCTTGGTGATTTCCGATAATTTCGTTAAAAATGAGAATGCAATTCTCGTTTCGTCATCGACATTTAAAAGTCTCAATCTTTTTTTCATGTTTATATTTGTTAATACTAAAAATCCGAACACACACAAATATGATGTCGTAAGTTGTAACAATATTTTTAAAGATTTTTTTTGGCTATAATGGGATAATCGCTAGATTAAGTCCAAAATGTATTGACACTTACGAATGTTTTGAAATTAAATCTCGATTTATACAGAGTTCTTTCTCTTCATTCATGGTTAATTCCTGTGCAGCCGTTATCACAAATGGATTGCAAACCAAATCAAAATTTTGTATACTAAATTTGGGACAGAATGTTAAGTCAGAGTATACCGGTTGATAATTAGTATGACTAATTTTAAAAGCATGTAACTATTTATGATGAATTTCTATCGTTTTACTACTGGTTTTATTTAAAAAAATGAAACATTTAAATTACTAATCTAGCCATTTTTATTAGTGGGAGTAAATTACAGAACTGAAATTAGATCCTCAAACCCGGAACGAAATTTTACAGCTTTGGAAGAATGGTTGTACAAATTCTATAAATAATAAAGCATTATAAATCAAAAAAGACATTTTTTTACTGTATTACTATCTAAACATCAAAAAGAAATAAAATTTGACTCTCAATCAAAAGCTCCAATGAAAAAAAGGTGAAAGAAAGGAAGTCCTTAATGAAAAAGAAAAAAAGAAGTTCAAAAGAATTATCGCTGTAGAAATTCCTGTGCCTCAGAAACCTATGGCTATCGCAATCGACAATTTATCGTCAGATAAAGAAAATTGGCTATATAAAAGTAAATTTTCCAGTCTGTCATCAAATGTCTGTTAAGACCTTAGAAAAACGAAGAAAACGTTCTTGGCTTCTGTTTTAATGTTATGCAAAGGTAGATACAATGCATAGATAGTTTCTGATGAAGCACTGTTTGATCTGTCACTCACAACTGGCAAAGCGAAGATTCAGTGTATTTCAAGCAAAAATGTCGCAAAGATGCAGCTGTTTTAAAAAATGCAAGTTGGCCGTCAGGTGTTATGGTATGGACGGAAATGTCCTCTCAAGGCTTAACAAAATCATTTTTTGTAGAACCAAACTTTAAAGTTGATGCTAAATACTATCAGAATAAAGTTTTGAAACACTTGATCAAAAAAAAGTAAACGTCTTTATCCCCAAGGAAACTTTGTTTTTCATCAAGATTCTGCATTAAGTCATACTACAAAAATCAGCTATAAAATGGCTGAAAGATTAAAAAATAAATTTTCTGCCTCCTGATAAATGCCTAACACTATCCCCTTTTTGTATTTCATGTGATTATTTTTTATGAGGATACTTAAAAAAACAATTAAATGGATGTAAAGTAAGAGCATTTTAAGGGCTTCAGAAAGCAATTTAAGAGGGAGTTGGAAAGATACCCCACAAATGATCGAAAATCTCTTTTAGCTTAGCCGAAACGCCTACGAAAAGTGTACAGTGCTAGAGGAAACCACATTGAAAATTCCATGTAAATAACTTTATTCAATAAAAATTTATGATCCTCTGAAATTGGTCACACTATTTATGAATCAACCGGTAATTAAGAGTCTTAAAAAAATTTGGTGGCTCAGTAGTTAAGAATCACTGGCATATTACACGTCTTTTGAAAGCAAATCATACTTTTGAAGCTCGGATTTTTTTCTCGATGCTATATGAAATCATTGAAACATTACATGAAAGGAAGCCTCATGCTCGATAATATGTTCCTCGAAAAATTTCATTTTCTGTACGGAAAACGTGCAAGGCATAGTATAAATTATTCATTTTTGGCAAGTTGTATTCAAAAACTAAATTTCGGCTTTTCTAACTTCCGAATTTCTGAATATTAAATTTCAAGAACTCTTGGGGTTTTAGTAACTTACATTCATAAAAAAGTCATCATTCGCCTTTCGAAATTCCCAATATATTTTCATTTTTAAAATTACCAAGAAGTTATAAAATTTTAACTTTAGATCTAAAATGCAGATTATTTTTTTTACCCAAATATGTTAGAGTAATCCAAGAAAATTTAAAACAGATGGGGAAAGCATAGATTATCAAAAAAAAAAGGAAATGTCATCGTAAAATACTGAAAAGGAAAATTATATCTTTATTCTTATCTGTTACAAATTCTGTAAATGACGTATAGTAAGAATGCGATTTTAGAAGATTTTAAAATAACTCAAACATACATTACATACCAAGGATTGTATTGCACATTTTGTGACATTCAGGAAGATAAGCCTCTTCCTAGTTCTGGATCTATTCTAAATGTAGAGAAGCTTATAATTGTTAAAAAAAGCATGTTTATTTTGGAAAATATTAACATAAAATTTCCAGAAAATAATTTTTTCTGACAAGAGAGCATTGATTATAAATAAAAAAAATTACATAAACATACATTTTTCCACAAAACTGTAAAAAATAGACTTTTAGAGAAAAATATTGAATAAATTAAGAGAGTTTGGTGCAGAAAAAAATATACAGGTATTTTAGACAGAGAGAACAGACAAAAAAGAAAAGGGCCGAACGAAGCTATTTTTGAAAAAAAAAAGAGAAAATAAGCAGCTTATTTCCAAAATGAATTGAATCACACACACACTCAAAATTATTTATTTTTTTCAATTTTTATTAAATGAGTAGTAACTACAATGCCGATCACTATGTACTAAATTCATATGTATTGAAACATGTTATAAAATGTATCGCTTAAAAAGCTGGAGAAAGTAGCTTTGATTATATTAAAATTAAGAGCACTTCCTTGAAACAAAAAAACCACATGCACATATACACGCACAAAAAAAAATACTGTATATACGTCACGGGTTTTTTTCAGCTTTTGTTCACAAATCTCTAGATAATTATTTCTGAGATGTGGCATTCTTTTTGAAATTTACGCTTTTTAATATAATTGGTGTCAGTTTCGGTTTAGGAGACATCTAAGAAGGTATAATTGGTCATTAGAAATACAGTAAGTCTTTTGCGGTTTCCTAAATGTGTTGCTAAGACTGTAATCTGAACGGACACATTGTTGTTTTTATTTTAAGGCGGCTAATGCGTTCTTAAATGTAATTAAAAAAAGAAAGACGTCTTCCATTTGTAGGAAAAAATGTAGTTAGAGGAACTGTTTTTTTTTCAGATATCTGTATCGTAAAAAATAATTAACTGATGAAATTTTCTAATGGAAATATTGTTACTTAAATAATTCATTAATAGAATACAGTTTCTAGGTTGTAAAGGTCTTGCCGACGTGACTAAAGATGTGGGAGAAATGGGAGGAAGATTAGCCATATTCATAATAACTCTATTTATTCACAGTACTAACTACAATACAAATTCAATCAAACGTTTTTTTGCATGCAGATTTTTTGTTATGAAGTGATTTTCTTCAATGTACTGTAAATTGGATTTAAAACAGATACTTTATCTCCTGGTTTCAATATGACAAAAGCATTAAAACAGAAGTTAATGTTTTGAGAAAGTGTATTCAGTTTTTGTTCAATATACAAGGTTATTAGGAATGAATGACCCGCTTACAAAATTTAATAATTCCATGATGAATAAGCATAAAATGATAATTAAGATGTCATTGTAATGATACAATATGAATTTTTTTTCGTACGTAACGTTTCTTGACGCAAAGTAAATACGAGTTGATTGAAAAAATGATCGTTTTGCATATTTTCCTCCATGTCAAGGCAGTAATTCAGACTTTGCAACTCGTCACTATGGTTCAATGCTTGCACGGTTTTCAATTTTTACGGCTTAAAATGCAAGTATTTTCTCAATACAATCCCCACGGCAGATTGAGGAAATACAAGTTCACGACTAGCACGAATCGTCGATTTCTTTGGACTGCGTGTACAAGTGTCTCGCACTCTTTCAACACTCCCTGTCGAACAACCTGATACCCATGGACTTTGACCTTAACACAGGTATTCAGTTTCCTGAACCTCTGCTTATACCTTTCTCTTATACTCTTAGATGTCGGTGCATTTATATGGTACTTTCTGCGAAATTCCCGCTGAACCGTGATTTCTGACAGACTTTTTGCAAAAGAGAGCACACAAAACGCTATCTTCCGTTACGACGCCATTTCCACAATTTCTAAAGCATCTCGATTACAGCATTGTTACCACCTATTGGACAAAAACAATGTTATAAGCTCAAAATTTCATACTGTATCTTTACGATGACATATTAATGATCATTTTCTGTTTATTTATCTGGGAATTAATAAATTTTGTAATCGTGTCATTCATTCCTGATAACCCTGTATTTTATTTTTCCGCATACATTGTATTAGTTTATCAAGTATTTCTAAGTATTGCAAGGATTTATATGTTAAGATGAATCTTTTGGGTTTTTTTTTAATTCTTTAAAGGTATTGAACGTCAATTAATATAAGATTAATTTTAAATATACATTAATATTATGTATTTAGTAAAAATATATTTAGTATAAAATATGTTTAAAGATTTTAAGTGTGATGTATTTTTAAAAATATTTCTTAGATATTAAGTACTTTTTCTGCACTTTTAATTTATTTTAAGGTTGTTTTGACATTTTTTATGCTTTGTTATAATTGTCCTGGTTTTGTAATTTTTTTTAATTCTTTAATTTACCTGTGAAGCCTATTCCATATTAAGAATATTGACATGTTCTTTTTTTGGAAATGTTTATATTCATTACATGAACCAAGCATTTTTCTTTTTGAGAAAACACCTCCTACATTTAAATTTTTATTTCTGACAAAAAAAAATGTTTTACTTAACATTATACTATATTTTAAATATAAAGTCATATTTTCTTATGATTGTGCCCTTCTATGATCTTTAAATTTATCTGGTATAAAATTGTATACAATTTCACAGGTTTTTTCTGTTTCAAGTTTTGAATAATGGTTCGAAGCAATGCAATTCTGGAAAACTGAAAAAAACAAACTTAAAAATAAAATGAATGTTATAAATAATCCAACTTCCAGAATTTTACAAGAATTTCTAAAAAATTCCTCCTTTTCTAGTAAACATTTTGTTTGTCAGGTCTATTCTTTTGTAAGAATAATAAATCTATGTTTTGGAAAAAGAATACCTTTGTTTATCTTTGTTTGTAATAAAACTGGGAAAACATATTGTTTCTTTTTGAAGTGCTTTATATATTTTGAACATTTTATTTCCTGTGAAATTTTTATAAAGATATAGAGTTCTTGTGTAAGTATCTATTTTAAATTTTAAAAAGTGTGTTCTTTTTTAAATAACTTCTACAATTATCTTGAATTCCATTGCGCGATTTTCCTATTGTACTAAAGCAGTGAGAGTCCAATTACAGCCTGCCTTGATGTTCTACCCTATCAACAAAATATTTTAAAACCTGCTGGAAAAACAACTGTTCAACTCGTTGCCAACTAGTGGCCGTACAAGCCAAGGGTGTTAATAAACAAAAATGTTATAAAATTATAGAACATTATATTTTGAAAAGTAATTAATAAGCAAACAGAAATGTAATAAAATTATAGAATATTATAATTCTAAAAGCAATTAATTTTTAAGATGAATTTCATAATTTATATTTAAGCATTTGTAATTTACTATATTTTCGTGTTTTATGTAAATTAACTGTACTTATATTTATACTTGTAAATCTGGAATCATTTTTTAAAACCTTCTTTGGTTTACTGGATTGGCAACGTAGTCCGTATTTTGGTATGAGACTAGTTGCAACGTTTTGATGTCTGCGCAGCTAAGCCTAATAACAATAAAAGTGTTCTTCGAATTTTTTAAAGAAATTTTCTACATTTTAACGTTATAGGACCAAACGTTCATAACAAACCTGTTGTATAGAAATTTTGAATTTAAAAGAAACACTATCTGAGGGTATGTTATTTAACAATAAATTATATTGGTCCTCCAAACATTTCTTTGTTTTTTTCTTGGCTCCAGATTAAAACTGGTCATTTTTAAAGTATACTTTAATTTCAATAAATAGGATCTCAAAATTAGAAGCATTTTTGGATAAAATAATTCCATTATTTTAAATCCCATTTGAAGGAATTCGCTTTTTCTTCAGTATAAAGTACAAAGGGATTTTAGACATTAGGCTTATATTAAAGAAGAATGGAAATAATAAAGATGTGTCATGTTCACAAAAGAGTTAATTATTATTTCTTCCCACAACTTTCCATTGTATAAAATAAAAAAATAAAAAAAGTGAAAATTTAAAATTCTGCTAAAATAATTCCTGTCCAAACAATTAATATTTTGTTAAAGTCATTCTTAGTTAGCAATTAATTTGAATTGATAGAAGCATCAAAGTAATAGAATAATTAAACATCTTAGAGCAACTACTGTTTAATGGAGAATTTTATAAGCATTTTATAAAAGTTTTTTTTATTTAAAAGTGGACAAAAATGCATTAACTATTACATAATTAATGAACTTTAAAATATATTTAACATTTTTTTTTTATATTCATGAAATATGTTAAAGTAGAGTGTCAACAAAAGAAAATTAATTTTCTCTAATTTTATTTTCCAAGATGTAAGCTTATAAGAGCTTATTTTAAGATTATTAAGTAAAGAATATAAATGAAAAAAAAAAAAAAAATTTTGAAAACGTGGGAAGATGGAATGGAAAAATAGTTTCATTTTTAATAGTACGCAATGAACTATAGGTGTTACACAGCTAATTTCGACTCTACAAATGTAAGATTGTAAGATATAAAACGAAAATATTTACTTTTTATGTAAAAAAAAAATTCACAATATTGATATCAAGTTTTCATAGACAAAAAAATATTTTAATGCTTACATGAATCAATCGTTTTAATCGTGGATGATTGTTAAAAATTTGTTTCTTGTTAAACAAAAAAAAAAAAAAAAACGTGCATTACATGTGCATTTATGGTGAATCCCTTATAAAACAGCTTAAGTTAAAATGATAATCAGATTGTTTTATATCTATGCAAACATTAGTATAAGAAAAGTTTTTTATTTTGAAAGAATAAAACAAAGTTGTTTTATTAAATGGTTATGAAAAAACTTTTATTAAAGCAAGTATAATATTTAAAACGGGAGTATTTTTTCTATTAAATCAATTTATAAAAAAACTTTAAAATAAGAGCAATTTTAACTTATATGTGTGTGTGAATGAAGATTTATAAAAAAATAATTTTTCTACATAAAAATTTAAAGGAAGTGACTTTCTAACTAAACATTTATACAAAAATTAATTTCTGTCTTAACATTAAAATAAGATTTAATTTAACTCAACTATAATATTTTTAAACTAAATATCAAGTTAATAAAATTTGTTTAGATAAAATAAATTTTTTCTTTCTGGACATTAGTATACCAGCATTTTTTGTTTAAACTTTAGTATAGTATTTGAAATTCTGATCATCATATGATTAAGTGATTTTTCAGGAGAAAAAAAAGTAAGGTTCTTCTGGCAGTTAGTAAGTTCTTCCATTTAATTTTTTCAATACATGTAAATAATACAATGTAAAATTATTTACCAGATAACAAGATATTAGTATCATTATTTCATGTTCTTATTTATAAAACAAGTAATATATAAAAATTTAAGTAAATTCCTACTTAGGTAAACAAAGAGAAATTTTATTTTAGTTACTTTTTATTTAATAGTTATAATTAATATAAAAAAATAAATTATATTCATATGACATAATCACAATATTAAACGCCCAAATAGAAAGCGATTTTCCTTTCAATTTTCCTTTCTATCTAGGGTGTTCAACAACTTTTTGTTTGTTTGTTACTATTTATTCGTTAGTTAAATTTAATTATTCTAATAAAATAGTATAGTAAAAAGGAATTCACAATCTCAGAAACTAGTCCATCCCAGAAGGGAATTCGAACCCAGAACCTTTGGATTAAAAGTCCAACGCGCTATCCATTGCTCTATAGGGACACAACAAACGATTTTCATTTCTATATATGCTGTTCGATTATTATTTTTGTTTCTTACTATTTGTTCATTTTTTAATTTAATTAATGAATTAATATTTGAAAAAACTCTAATAACAGTGTTATCCACTACAAGTTTAAAAAAATGTATTTGAACGTGAATGGATGAATAGAAAGTATTTTATTAACGATTGAAAATTTGAACAGGATATATATATATATATAGAGAGAGAGAGAGTGAGAGTGAACTAATAGTAGAAATTAAAAAAAAAATGATTTCAGTACTGACATGTTGCCAAAAGAAAATTTTCTGTTTATATTTTTTGCATATTAAATGTATTGTTAGTGTTTGCAAAAACTGTTCTTAAATATGCTGAAAAGGATCGTATATTACCATCGTATCCAAACTTTTATTCTGTTTTTCATTTATGGGAAAAACGATTAAACATTCGTGCAACAAAATGACTCACTCAAAATAATTTCATTTTATGCACAGGTGTTAAATTATACTTGGAAGAGCAAGTATAAAATCTGTGAGGAAAAAAAAGGGGGTCAATGCCCATTAACTTACTGGTGAAACATTAAGAGACTTTCATTTAAAATAATGTGCTTCTACTTTTAGTCACTCTCCCTTACATTAAGTGAAGAAAGCTATTTTAAAACAAGCAATTTTGAAAAGAACTTTAAAATTTCTATTCTATTTTTTCAAATTAGGATATTTCTAGAATTTATTTTTTTTTTACATTAGTGTTATGTTTCGAAGTTGAATAAAGTGATTAAAATATGGATTGAATCTGTAAAACATTAATCTCATTAAGCTTTAGATGCTTGAATTTGATGTAATGTAGCTCTAAAGCAAATCAAAGAATACTGATGATGGACTTTTTCAAATTCCATAATCAAGTGCTGAATATGTTAATTGAATGTTATACTATACCAGGGATGACCGACCTTCGGCACGCATGCTACAGTGTGGCACGGCAGAGTTATTGCAAGGGCTCGCCCAACTTGAAAAATTTTAAAAAAGTCGAAACGATAATAAATTACAATTTGTGTAATTTTATTGAGAAGCAGTTAGTTGTTTAAGGTATCCGACTACCTTCGGAACCGTGATTTTAAAAAAGCGCAAAAATGGATAATTTTCATGATATTTAGTGTCACTCAGATTAGAATACATGCATAAAATTGTTTTAAGGTCATTTTGACAAAAAAAAATTATTTAAATACAATTTTTTGGCAAAAAAATTACTTAGAATAATCTTTTTTCAAAATGTTCTCCTTTTATAAAAATGCTTTGTGACGGGCTCGCGCGTTTTTTCATTAACATATCCTTTTGGGTTCCTTGGGGCCAGAATAAATGGTAATTCTTTTCCAATCAACCCGAGAAGTGAAACGTGAAGGAAAGATGCAAATTAGGAAGCTTTTAAATAACAAGTTTAGAGTAAGCAGGGTGGCATTTGAGGAGTGTTATGTTAGTGCGTGTGGCAAGTGTGAAGAATATTTCGCGAGAGAAGTTAAGTGACAGTCAAGACAGATTACTCGGTACAAGGTGCTACCACTTAGTCAAGGTGCATACCACTGCACGCCAGTGTACCGCAACTTCAGCTAGGATCAGATAGATTGATGCGTCGTTAGACATTTAAGGTAGGAGTGACTATTTAAATATTCGGATCTGAGTGTACATTGGAATTGAACTTAGGCGAGTTAGTTATTGATAGTGGTCCGGGTTACGTTATTTCGATATTATATATTGTGTGTTTAGCCACCATAGATTCTCTCACATATCGTATCATTATCTAATCTGTTATTGGTATAAGTTAAGATCTTAATAAAGTAATATTAAGATTATGGCAGCTTCTAGCTCTTCATTTATTCCTACACCTCTAGCTCACGCTGATAATCAAGGAGAAGGGCACCCGAGAGGGGCGCCCTTACAGCTTCTAAAATAATAATATTTTGCTTATATAAAGTAAAGACTTCTCCAAAGAGTCTGAATTAGGAGTTTTGAAAAATTCACATTATTTTCAGAGTTACCACCTATTGAAATAATTATCGGCGTTTTTTTTCTTAAAGTTTCTCCCCTCTGTTGTCTTTACAGAGGTCTGAGCTGTATACAGGTAAACTATTATTATAATAGAAGCATTTTTCGCAAAAGGAGAACATTTTGAAAAAAAATTATTCTTAGTTAGTTTTTTGCCAAAATATGTATTTAAATAATTATTTTGTCAAAATGTCCTTAAAACAATTTTATACATGTATTCTAATCTAAGTGATACTCAATGTCATGGAAATTATCCATTTACGCGCTTTTGAAAAATCACGGTTCCGAACGTAGTTGGATACCTTAAAATAGCACTCTTCAAAAAGTTTAATTCTTCAATTTGAAATAAGCTTAATCAATTGAATTACAATAAGAAATTTTCATGTTGATATATTCCTCAATTGTTGTGTGCTCGGACTTTCCAAAGATAGTACACTCGAGAGATTTTGGAGCTTGAGAGTGCTCTTTTTAAAATATCTAGAAGAAAACAAAGAACTGACCATTGCATTCTGACTATTCAATAATTAAATTTTTACTACTTAGACTAGAATAAAACATGTGCTATCTATACTTACAAGTTCCATAATAACCCTATAAATAACATTTCTTCACCTTTTTATATTTGTTTGTTTGTTGGAGAAGTTGGAAGTGGCACACATACTTTTTTTTATCACAGGTAGGGGCCCTTTTCCCAAAAAGGTTAACCCCAACCCAGTTTTATACTCTTTCCTATGTTTCACACTTCACGACTTGTGGGCCTGTAATTCTTTAAGTTTCGCTACCCCTTCTCCATTACGTGTCTTAATCGGCATCAGGAATTTTACTATCCATCATTTTTACGATTATAGCCAGCTTAGACATAGAAATGTTTTTGAATCCTGTACATATATTTTGAATAACACGTTTATAAATAAACGTAAAAAAGCATAGATGAATTAGCTTTTGATATGATTAAATTTTGATTTATAAATACATGCTGTGACTTAAAAATAAGAGGTATCTGTAAACATTTTCATCTATGAAATGCTCTTGAAACGATTCACAGATAAAAAATCATTTCATAACATAGAAACTTGATTCTTTGATAAGACTCTAATTTAGATTCATATTATAGATCAAAATTGTATCATGTGACATTCAAAATTTTTGTTACTTAAACCTTTATCAACGAAGCCAAAAATCTCATTAATTTTTACAATTAAGCATTTCTTTTGAGAACTTACCTTTCTCTCCCTTTAAGAGGAATTTGAATTTTATGTGAAAGCATCCTCCATACTTTTGGTTTACTATACATATTCAATTCAATGTTTTACTAATAATTACTTACGTTGTACAACTTTACTCTGACCAGAAGAGTTAATAACTCTCTGCTTTGAGAGTTTACAAGAATGAAAATGAATTAAAAAAATAATTTGAAATGAATTTCTTATATATATATCATCGGCTCCTTCCTAAATTTAAGAATTTTCCAAATTGTAGAAAGGAGGCTATTGTTGATAATTAATGGATTCAATTCTTGCACGCCAAATGATTACGTATTTGCTTGTCGAATACCTTAAAAATAGATCATTATCAACAGTTACTGAGAACAGCTCTACTCTTAGAAGTCAAACATTTTAATGAATGACTCGCGGTTGATCTGTAACGCTTCTTTTTGTGTCTGTTTTTAATTTGCATTGTAACGGGATTTTCTTCTCTTACAAATTGTGAGAAACTAGCACCCGAAGTTTCTTTCTCACTGTCTTGCCTACCTAAGAGTGTGGGAGGAATGAAAACAGAACCAGAGAATTCCATAAGTGCAATTATTTATTTAGTCAAACAACTTAACCCAGCGTTTTTCAAACTGTGAGGTGCGGCCCCCTAGGGGGCATGATAGCTCTACGAGGGAGCCGCGATCGTATTGAAAAGTCGAAAGCAAAAGTTTATTTAAAAATAATTAATTTACTAAAAGTAAACAAACAAAATGCATTTTGACATAATAAAAAATAGAATACACATTTACACTGATTTAATACACTTATAAATATATCGGTACTGCACAATGTATTTTATTATTAATTTAACAATACTAAATGAAGAAAAAGTTTTATAATTACCAGTGCACTCACATGTGTTTGTCATATATAAAAATTATAAACAAAAATTAATACTTATCTTAATAATTTGTATGGTTTATAACTAATTATTTATAGCTGCCGATTAAAAGTTACTTTATTCGCTCCCCAATGCCACCGTATTCCACCCAAGCGCACATAAGTGATGTATTTTTTTTGGGGGGGGGGGGGGCCAGGAATAAATAAGCAAATTCTTTGACATAAGTAAAAAAAATCATCCGTAAATATTTTCAAAGTCTTTTTATTGCATTCCAAAACATTCAAAATGATTTTTTGGGTAGCAGTGCACAGAAAAGGCCGTACTTAGGAAAGACGTATTTATACGTCTTGGACAATTAACATTTTGGCTGAGCAACAAGTTTATATACTCAAGAGGTTTAGCGTCAAATTATAGTATTATTGAATTCAATACATTGTTTTTGTATGAAGGGGGCGTAATGGAAATTATGACTGAATATTGGGTCGCAAATATTGAAAGTTTGAGAAAGACTGACTTAACCAACAACAATCTATTCTCAAAGTGAATGTCAAATGAGTAGCACGGAGAAAGCAATGGTTATTAAACAAATATGTGGAATCAATTAATGTAACTCAAAGTATTTTTTCGTCGCGATTCCTAACCTCAATTCTACTAATTCAACACAGTGACAAAGCACCACTCTTAATCTTTACATGCAAAAGTAAACCTTATTCAATTTCACCTGAGAAGCGAATGTAGCTGCTTCCTACCTCCTTCTCTAGAATTAAAAAACTCTGACTATATATAGTCGAACTAAAATCTGAATATTACGTTTTCTTCTTGAGAGAGATGGCTGTGAATTAAACGCGAATGCTAGCCCAAAGATTCTAAATAAAATAAAAATAAAAATAAGTTAGTTTTTTTTTTAGTTTGTATGAAATTATATGAATTTTTATGAATAAAGAAAAGGTAAAGTTTTATTTGGGTGAAAAATAAGTAAGTTATATATCTGAAACATGAATAGGTTAAAAAATAACGAACTGATTTGATCTTAATTTATGTTACATTGTGAAACAACACGAGGGGAATTAGCGACATGCTTCGTAACTTTGGACCCCACAGAAGTGCAACATCTAAGCTGCAGCCTCCTGTCCACACTTTTATACCACGTCAATGAGAGGACTTTAAGCTTCAACAAATTTAATGCACAGCAATCCATCTACACAGTGGGTTTTCAGTTGCACTGGATTTCGAACCTGAAACTCGACAACATGACCAGGACTACTAAGCCACCACTGCCTAAAATATAACGAAATAACATATTCCTTGATGATCCTTTGCAAGTTTTATACTTCTGAATTGCTAAGGTATGAAATAATGTTTTTTTAGCAGCGTATATCTTTGCACAAGAAACGTGGGAAAACATTTATAAAAATATTTTGTTTTTTGTTCTAAGCATTCAGATTATATAAACTGAAAAGTGCAACTTTAAAAAAATTTGACTTTTCTCTCAGCTACAACCAGTATAAATATTCACTACAATTAATGGTCGTATCCACGATTACAGTTATGGGTTTTTGTGGGATATGAAACGACAAAGGCTATTATCCCATAAATACAGTAATCGAGTGGCTGCCATCTACTTAACAGGAGGTTTCCACATCTATGCGTTTGTTCAAACCCTAATACCTCACAAATCTATTGCGCTGAGCAACACAGTTTGATACTAAGCAATTATAATTAAACTTCCAGAGGTTTGATGCTGAATTCAGGAGAATGATATATATACACTGGTGGGCAAAACTTAAGCAACAGGTGGATTTATTGCCATAACTTCACGAAAAATCATCTGAGAGACATGAAATTCTGAAATGAGGAGAGTACTATGTACTCAAGGATGACGAAGCGTCGGCGCTGAAAAAGGAATACAACGCATACGGTATGGAATCAAACAAAAACAAGCTTTATTGAACTCATAGTATCGTGACTCATGACTGTCTATCCAACAGGAAGAACAGCAAGCAGATGTTCCTTAAAAGGGTATATGCCCTCCCCTTATTACAATGGTTGCTGCGCACCGTCTCTGCATACTCAGAACCAGCTGGTGCAACATTTCTTGAGGTAGGAGTGCCCATTCCTCAATCAACATCTGTTTGAGTTGTTGGTTGTTCTCCGGATGATGTAAGCGTGTGGCAATACGTCTTCCCAAAAGCATCCCACATTTCGATGGGATTTAAATCTGGGGAGCACGTTGGCCAATCCATTCAAGTGATATCTTCACTTTCCAGCAGTTCCTCAACAGCAAGAGTGCGATGGGTGCATCGTCATCCATAAAAAAAAAAGTCTGGGCCCCAATGGCCCCTGGAAAAGAGCACATGGGGAAGGGGACCCCTCACAATAGAGACCCCCGGAACACCCCCCCTTCCCGAAAATGTGAACCCTTATTTCCCGCCTGTTCAGCATAATGCCTCCCCAGACAAAAAACCCAGGACAACCGTAAAAAAGGGTTTTTCCCTTTTTTACCGGGAAAAAAACCGTGCCCCGATCTCCCAAATAAAAACGCGTTGAGAATCGTTTCCCCGGGTACGGGAACCCGACACCCCATCCGAAAAAGAGGAACGCCCTCCTTTGATCGGGTTGTCCAGTTTTTGCTTTCCCCGGGCCCCTTATTGTAAACGGTGGTTTCGGTGGCCAACTTTCAACGGGAGGCAGCGTTCGGGAAAAGGGGAATAGGCCCCTTTTTTTGGGCGTTCAAAATATGAAAACCACGAAAATTTGTCGCCCCGTTGCTGTACAGAGTTTCCTGAAATGGTCCCGCTGACTGTTCCCCAACCCCTTTTCGCCGCAGGAGGGAATTTGGCCACCCCCCGCATTTTGGCCCCGGGAAGCCCCCACCAACCTTTCAACAGCTGTATCTGGGGTTTAAAAACGTTTCCCAAGCGCGAAGCAAAACTTTTGTTGATTCCGAACCCCGAGCTACACTGGTGAAAGTACGACCCCCCCCAGTTTTCCCCGATCATTCTTCCACGTGTGAAGTCGTCCAGGTGATTTCTTCTCCCCCCTTTCACGAACTAAAAAACTGGAATTTTGCAGCGAATATGTTGGGAATTTTTGCGTCCCCGCCCTTTCCCATTTTATTCTACTGTTTGAGCAGCGCGCGCCGACATCACGCCCCCTTTCGCAAGCTCACATCGCTTCTGACGTTTTGTTCCTGATATTTGCATAATGACTTTTCCCTACGGGACTTAGGTGTTCACTGTCCCGATCCCCCAGACCTTTTTCTGAAATTTTCCATGGCTATCTGCAAAATTTTTTACATTGTTGCTTAAGTTTTTAAACCAGTGTATATATATATATATATATATATATATGTATTATTAGCTATAGAGTCGCTAATGTCATTTTGACTGTCATTGAAAATTTTGGGGAAGAAAAATCATCGATATGCCTTTTGTGTTGCTCTTTTTTATTTTTATTACTTATTATAAACCGTTAATAAAAAAAAAACAAGAAAAAAACGAACAAGTAAGGAAATCTTTTTAAATTTTTCCATTTGTTGTTGGAGTTCATTCCATAATTGCATCAATATATTTTTATACGTGGTTAAAATAAAAAGGGATACACCCCCCGGATGCTGTAAAAAGTAAAAATCAAAAAATGCTCTACCTCAGCGAACCAAAAGGGGGTAGATGTACTTTAAAATTGGTTCCCGCATCTGACAGAAGTAACTCATGAAAAGGGTATACGTCCCAAAGTCCCAAATGTCTGAATGGAAAGTTTTTGGTTCATGAGTTTAGCAAATTTCACGGAAAAAACTTTTTTGGATAGGGGATGATTTTTTTGGTTGATGCCACAGTTGAGGGGACGACATTGGCAACGTCATTTTCGAACTGGAGAGTACACCCTTTGGGTTCAGAAAACGTGTGAGATTCCCTTCGATGAAATTTCCTTCCCCGATGGGTTTTGGGAGAACTGCAGACTAAACCCCCACTTACCCAAAAAGGCCCCCCGGAAGTCAGGGATTTTAAGTGATTAATGTGACTTAATGTGATCATGGCATGTGATTTCTTTCTGTGGGTTTTTTTGCAAAGGGTTTATTTTACCCCTTCCTTCTGTTGTTTTCCCCACAAACTAAAAACAGCGTATTATATCCGCTATAGATGGATTACAGATTCAGTGTGTCTCGTATGACTAATGGTCCAAAGTGGGAATATATGACTGTTTTCTAAAAAAAAATTTTGTAAAGAGCTAGGATCCACGCCTAGAGATGTGGGAGAAAGGGAAGGAAGATTAGCCATGTTCAAAATTACTTAATTTATTTTAAAAACCCCAAACCCAAAACACAATTTCCCCATCAATAAAAAATTAAAAATGTCCCCAAAAACAAAAAAAACAAATAAGAGGTAGGGAAGATTAGAAGATTTAAATACCAGTAAAACCACTTTTGTTTACACTGCCTTATTACCCAGTAATTTATTCAATCTCCAGTGAAAATCGTCACCTTTTAAATTTTTCAATTATCAAATAAAAAATATCTGCTTTACACTTTTAAATTTTTTTAATCACTGTTCCGCTAGCAATCTTCCCCGTTTTCTCTCCCCTTTTAGCTTGAAAAGCCTAGACTATATATATAGATCTAATTTAATATTCCGCCCCTCTTCAGAGGGTGCTTCCAAATAAAAATTTGTTTTAAGGGTCAAAGATTCCCCAAAAGGGTTTGTTAATGGGGAAAGGAACGGGTAAAACCCGCCAAACTTTAAAAAAATATATACTTTCTTTTGAAGTAAACATTAAAATAAAATCAGGGGTCACAAAAGCCCATGAGGGCCAAAGCCCCCCGTACCCATCTCAGTATACGTGACCCTTAGGCGCTGAGGTGCATGGGGCAGATGTCGCGGGGTCAGGTGTTAGTCTGGGAAAAGAAAAACCCCCGTGCTTAGTCCCTAAGGGAAAACCAATTTTAGATCCACCGAATGTTCCCGGAAGGGTGTTTATTTATCCACACACTGGGAAAGGGGGGAAGGGGTGAGTCGACCCTTTTCCCCGCCCGAGGATAAACCCCAGACCTGTGATGTGGGAAATACGATACGCTACCATTCGGCTACTGGTAAAATATAATTTTCTTAAATTGCCTTTGGGTTTATTTTTGCATTGGGAAAATGTTTACTTCCTTTTGAATCACCCTTTTATTACTTTGTGATTTAAATTTTTTCCATTTTAAAAATTATAGTTGTTTTGGGTTTTGTCTACCTAATGTAAACGTGGAATTTTAATTATTTTTATTTTCCAAAAAATTGTGTTTGTAAGAAATTGTTGAAACAAAGTGTTCTTAATTTTTTCCATGAATTACTTTTAAAAATAAAAGTGCCAAAATTAACTTTTTTATTTAATCATTCCTTAAATTTAGGAAATTTAAATTTAATAAGATTTTTTAAACATATAATCTTTAAAAATGCCCAAAAAAAATTTAATTATGGAATTATTCAGCCCCCAAAAATCATATTTTAAAAGTTTACAGAAAAATTTTGTTTTAAAAATTTTCTGTAAAAAAATTTTTTCGTTGAAAAAATTCCCCATTTAAAATTAAAAAACTGTTAACACCGGAAAAAATTTATAAAAGAAAAAAAATATAATTAGAAATTTAGAAAAATTTTTAAACATTACTAAAAATATAAAAACTTAATGAAATTTTTGTTTGATAAATAGACAAAACTAATTGGGTGTTAATGTGTAAAAATTTGGGAAAACCCAAATTTTTGATTTCCCTGATTTTATTCCCGATAAATGCATGCTGTTTTATTCTAATTTACGATTTAAAAAACCCTTTCCTTTTTTTATTTGGGGAAAGCTGCAAGATTTTAAAACATTATTGTTTATAAATATAAATTTAAATAACAATTATCAGCGAATTAAGCATACTTTGAATTTGCTTTTCCCATCGATGTTTGAAAAGCGATAGTCAGATCTTCCATAAAAGTAAGAATTTATTAGTCAAAATTATACATCTAAGGTTTGGGAAAAACCATTTCAAAAATTTTTTAGCCCTTCCCCAAAAAAAAAAGTCAAAAAAAGGTTTTTTAAGATATTTTTAAATTTTATGCCATAATATTTTTAAAATATTGGTGCCAATTTCAGTAAAGATATGGAATTTATAGGTGAGTATTTAAGCTATTGTTCTTCCAAATATATATGATGCAGTATAGAATATGTCTTTGAGCTTCCCGTTCTTTGTTTATAAGTGAAAAGAAAACATTTTAAAAAAATTCCCCCCGACTAGGCCCTTTACATTGAATATAATTTTTAAATTTCCCGAGAAACTATAATCATAAATTTATTTGAACTGACCTTTATTTATGTTCTTAAGTGACATTTATTGTCACTGGGATTATTTTTTTCCAGTCTTCATATTTAAGACATCGGCCTTTTATCCCTTCAGTAGGTTGATAAATGTGTACCAAGTTGGGGAAACTCCACCGGGGGGGTTTTTGGCCGAGATTGACCCCCTTTATCCGAACATTCCCTAATGCATCTCACGCCCCAAATAAAACTGAGATGGTAAAAGTAGGCCTTGACCCTCAAGGGGGGTTTTTCGCACTTTATTTTTTGTTTTAGTAATCTTTAAAACATGCCATCTGATACCCAAATAAATTTTTGTCCAAAAAAATTTAAAATTACAAAAATGTTTAAACGTTTTAACTAAAAAACCAAAGAAAAAAATTTTAAAGAAATTGTATTTTATATACTTTGAAGAATTGATAGTATAATATCAATCTTCAGTTTAGGAAAAGATGTTTTTACCGTTAGTTTTTGCACAGAATTACTGGATAAAGACCGTTTAGGCATATGAGATTTTTTTTCTGAAGTTTTGTGAATATTGCATTAAGGTATCCGACTACGTTCGGAACCGTGATTTTTCAAAAGCGTGTAAATGGATAATATTTATGATATTTAGTGTCCTTAGATTGAATACATGTATAAAATTTTTTTAAGGACATTATGACAAAAAAAAAATTTAAATACAATATTTTGGCAAAAATTTAAATTAGAATAACTTTTTTCCAAAAGTTCTTTTTTTTAAAAAAAGCTTCTATTGTTTAATATTTTTTATTCAGTCAGACCTCTGCAGAGGCTCAACCAAATTTTTTGAAACGCATAATTTGGGAAATCAATTTATCCCTGTTTTACGAAAACAGAAGGGGGGCAATTTTAAAAAATAGGATAATTTTTCTAATGGTTTTTAACTTGAAAATAATGTGAATTTTTCAAAAAACATTGTTGAGCCTCTGTACAGAGGTCGAGCTATATACAGGCAAAATATAAATACAATAGAATATTTTTTTCAAAAAGGAGAACATTTGGAAAAAAGGATTTTAAGTTAATTTTTTTCCAAAATATTGTATTTAAATAATTGTTTTCGTCATAATGTCCTTAAATTAATTTTTAAAGTATTCTAATCTAAGTGACATAAATATCATGAAAATTATCCATTTATGCGCTTTTTTAAAATCATGGTTCCGAACGTAGTCGGATACCTTAAAAAAAAGTTAGCCTTTAGCAGTGGGGATGCTTTCAAAATCTTTTTTGATGATTCCCTTTGACATGGAGAACAGTCCGGTTTTTGAAGCTGGGCCAGTCTCGCGGAATTCGTCACGGGGCCCCAAAAGTGTCTCCCGGCGGGGAATTTAAATTTCCCAAACAAGTGGTACTGTTGACAGAAAGTTCAGCCAAGTTTTCCCCAGAGCATGAACATCTGCACAGGACCGCTACTTGGCCTTAAGTGCACGCCGGCATAGATGGACAACGGCTCCTCAGCTCGTTCGTGACCTTGCTGCTGTGTCTGGAAGAAGAACTTCTAGGCAAACGCTCTACAACCGTCTTGCAGAGACGGTTCTTTACGCCCGGTGTTCAGTCTTGTGTGTCCTTTGACTGCATCCTACAGGAAAGACAGGATATTTGTGGAGCTGAAAACATCAGTCAAGGACCCCACAAGAATTGGGGGCGTGTTTGTTCTTTTCAGTGATGAGTGGAAGAGTTCCCAGACAAAGGGATTCTCGTCGAGTTTTCATTTGGAGAATAAGTGTGGAGCTCGCTTTCATTCCTCCTACATAACAAAAATCGATAGATTTCGTGGCGATGATGATGATGACTATGAGTTTTGTTTTATGGCGCAAAAAGCCAGTTTTGGGTATACTGCGCCAAAAATCATAGGTCTGTGGTCGGGCGGGAAAAAAAGAAAAAGGGGAATTGGGTGACAAAATGGAGGGGGCGAAAATAGAAGATCATAGTCCCCGGGGTCGCGACACCCCTGTTTTCCAAAGATAGTAAAAACCCCCTTTTGGAAAAGGAAAAGATCACTAGGGTACCTCGGGATTGTGACACCCGTACCCACCTAAAGAAGGTGAGCCCCCTGAGGGATAGATTTCGTGGAAAAGGAGTCCTTGTGTGTGGTGGCATATTGTTGGGCAGTCGTACATCCCTGTACGTTTTCGATACGAGTACTGTCAACTCATAGCGCTATAGGGATGAGATCCTGGAAGTCTATGTGAGGTGTTTTGGGGTACTATGGGTCCGGACTACATTTTTATGGACGAAAATGAGCAGCCACACAGAACTTACATTGTTGCTGAATTTCATTAGGGAGGGGATATTCACCGTTTGGTTTGGCCTGAGGTCTCTGGTTCTGAATAATATTGAACATATTTGGGATGGTCTAGAAAAGTTATTTTTCAGCGTAGCCCACTTCCCAGCACCCCCTAGGAGTCAAAAGTCGTGTTTTTAGAAGAATGGGCTTTGTTGCCACAAATATTTATTGACACCTTGTAAGAACGGCCCCCTCGGGTGCCCTTTTCCTTGATTATCAGCGTGAACTAGAGGTGTAGGAATAAATGAAAAACTAGAAGCTGCCATGATCTTAATATGACTTTATTAAGACCTTAAACTTAAACCTTTAACAGATTAGATAATAATATGATATGTGAGAGAATCTACGAGTGGCTAAACACACAGTATATATATAATACCGAAATAACGTAGCCCGACCACTATCAATAACTAACTCGCCTAAGGTTAATTCCAATTTGATCACAGATCCGGATATTTCAATAGTCACTCGTACCTTTTCGTCCAAGTGTCAAACTATTTAATCCTATTGGAAGTTGCGGTTCACTGGCGTGCAATGGTATGCCTTAGACCTAAGGGCTTTCTGCCACGGATAACTTCTGTTGGCTGTCACTTAACCTTTCAAAATCTCTTCACACTTGAATCACGGACTGTCATAACATTCCCCAAATTGCCACACCACTTACTCTAACTTCTGATATTTAAAAGCTTCCTAATTTGCATCTTTCATTCACGCTTTACTTCTTGGTTTGGTTGGAAAAGAGTTGCCTATTAATTCTGGCCCAAAGAACCCAAAAGGACATGTTAATGAAAAGACGCGTGAGCCCATCACAACCTTCATAAACAGTATGACAACTCGTTTTGAAGTTTGTATACCGGTACATGGTGGTCACCCTTCAAATTAGACAGACTTTTAACGATTTAAAGGCTTTATCTCTGTTTCGTAATTTCACACTTTTTGATATATACTGTATCTTAATTCAAAATTAAAATCTTTTCCACATGGTTGTGTTGCTATATTCTTTCTCACACTGTAATACGTCTCTGTGCCAAATTTCGTGGCAACAGAGGGAATAGTTCATCAGTTTTCTTGGATTTGTGTTTGTGACCTTAATTTTGGACATGAGTGCATTTCATGATTGAAATTGATACAAAAACCCCCAAAAATATCAAAAACACATCCCATACCTATCATCCTCATTATTCATCATTATACTTAATAGTCCTAATGAAAGCTTCGTAAATTAACATTTTTTAATATGTTCTACCATTACCAGATAAAGAAATTTATTCGTTTTATGAGAAGGTATGTTTGGGGATTTGAATCTTGAGAGATTTCGCTAAGTAACCATTGGGAGAGAAAATTGGTACACCTTCATTTTCTCGTATTAAATTTAAATTATCCAATTCTAAATGTGATGTTGAGTAGATACTTAAAGATTGCATGTGAAAAAACCCTTCTTTTACTCTAATCATATTTTAAGATGATATATACCTTAAATATACCTGTAGTTTAATTATAGTTCTTAAATGCTCTTAGAAACATAATTAAATGTAATAATATATTCGAAATAAATTCAAGAAATAGAAAAAAATAAATCAGTTCAATAATAAAACAATATATTCGGACAGATTATGTTATAGTTAAGTTTATCCGAGGAGTATTTTGCGCTTTTTTTCCAAAAATTATTCATATTTACTCATTTACATTCCAAAATATATTTCCACCCATAAGGAGTTTTTTTGGTGAGTTTTATCATTTTTATGTAGTATTTCAATTCCCAACGGATTGTTAATTTGGAACATAAAAACGTATTAGAGTGAACAGTTCCTTTTAGTTTTAGTTTTTATATTAGTAATATACTGTCAAATAAGAATTATTTGAAAATTTTAAGAAGATTTTGTTGGTCATTATTGTAACCACAACTTCTTACAAGAGTTTGGCGCTGTTTTCTTACAATCTCAATGAGTTTATTTTTTAATATATATAATAGTAGGAATACAATACATATATGCAATAATAATAGTACAACATAATATACAATATAATAATAAACAACATAATATACAATATACAATATAATAATATACAACATAATATACAATATACAATATAATAATATACAACATAATATACAATATACAATGTAATAATATACAACATAATATACAATATACAACATAATATAGAATAATAATATACAATAATAATATACAACATAATATACAGCACAATATAAAATAATAATATACAACAAAATATACAGCACAATATAAAATAATAATATACAATAACAATATACAACAAAATATACAGCACAATATAGAATAATAATATACAACATAATATACAATATACAATAATATACATAATATACAATAATAATATACAACGTAATATACAACATACAATAATAATATACAACATAATGCACAATACAATAATTTTTATGTACGCATGCATAATTTAATAATAATAATGCGAAATCAATATCATAAAAAAATGTTCCACAGCAATATACTAGAAACGCTTACAAAAATTTTAAAATACCGATTATTCAAACATGTTGAAATGTTTTGAATTATATACGAGGAAAATCGTAGAGATACTCAAGGTAATGTTTAAGTTATATAACACTTTTAACAAACAGAATACCAATTTACTTTATTTGTGTATGAATTTCAGTTTCAAAAAGGAACCATTAAAATAAATATAAAAACATGTGATCTAGCAGTTTTCTTTAATATATCAAATATATTATTGCAATGAAGGCTTTTATCAGCATTAGAGAGAGAAAAAAATAGAAAAAAAACTCTGCATAAACTACAAAATGAAATTTATTTCAGTCGTGTAATAACCATTTTTGCAAAAGTTGATATCAATATATATAATATTACTTTTATTTTTTGCTTACTACTTACAAAGCTTCAGGTAAAGTTATTTATACAAAATGGAATGCTTATTATTCCGAACAATACTCTTTTTAGGTTCATTCATTAGGATTTTTATCCACTGGGAAGTTATTGAGTCGGGAAATATATAGTCTCAATCAAATTTGTCTTTTCCGTTAGCAGATGATAGATAGCTTCGTCCTTTTGATTCGGTTCCTCGTATTTCTTCATTATCTTGTAAGAAATCTCATCGCTCAATCCTTTTCGTGAGAAGTTTTCCGAAAATATAGGCATTCTTTCTTTCTTCAATAATCCGTTCTTTTTACCAGAATACGTCCGAGTTTAGTTGAAGTTGAATAAATTGAGCCAAGGTTATTTCTTCTCAATGAACGGAAATTTTCCTTTTTCCGGTTGATGAAGCCGATTTCTGTTGAATTTTTATTTTTTTCCTTTTCTTTCTGAAAGAAATGGGAAAATAATCTTTTTTTAGGAGTGTAATCGGAAATTGGAGAAAATTCTACGTTTTGTGATTTCATATTCAGTTGCATTTATGCATGTGGCAGTTCCCAAAGCTCTCAAACTGAAGGCACGTCTGTAGGAGGTAAAATATCTTCAGATAGAAATGCACGAGTAAGCTTCTTAAGCAGAAAATGACACGGCAAGATTCTTTGGTAAAAATTTTCTTAAAAAAAGGATACCAAAACATTAAATTGAATAAGCTTATAGATGAAAAAAAGTTCAAGTATTTTTTTTTAAGTTAGGAAATGGGATTTAATTAATTTTCATTGGTAAAACCAATAGAAATTCTTTGTGACTAGCTTTAATAATAGTTATCGAATAATAGTTTTAGGAAAGAGTACACTAGTTTGTAATTAATTTATGCTTTTTAAACTTATTTTACACATTAGAATACTATAAATTATATCATAAAAGAATTTGAATGCAGATGAAATCTGCAAGCTTACACACACCGATTTATATATAAAAAGGTTATATAAACAATACTTCCTTCTAATTTTCTAAATTTCTTTTTGTCCTTAGTTTTCTTCATTTTTTTTAAAAATGTATTGTTTCTTATCAAATAAAATATTCATCCATCAGTCTGCCTTAATACGATTCAGCCAAACAATCACACAATTTGTGATACCCCGTGGACTGGGGGTATCATCTCTTCATCATCTACTTGACTATAGTTTGAGGGAATAAAAGATTGATCAACAAACTCTTCCATAATAAAATTAGTTTATTATGATCTTAATTAATATTAAACCAATCAACACTAGTCTAGGAGGTTTAATCAGGAGTTATGAGACTTAAACTGTAATTCTAACAAATAGAGCAATAAACCACCGAATCTATATTTATAGATTATTTCCTAACTTACTGGAATCCGCTCTAGTCTTAAAGCTTAATCTAAATTATCTTACCGCAATGCCACAGCGAACAACTACACTCCTTATATCGTCAAACTAATACTTCATCCCACTTGATCCGGCAAATGTATAATCTTCCGGCTTCGAAATTCACGTAGAACTCTCCTAGTACTCTCCTAGAACTTCACTGGCACTATTAGACCTCTTCCTTAGAACTCACTATCAGAACTTTGGGAACTCTAACGCGAATACTAAAGCTCCAATATATACACTTCCTAATTTACATAATAGCGTTTTCTTCTTGGGTTGGTTGGAAAGAATTGCCATTCTGGCCCCAAAGTTTTCCCAAGAGGTTTATTAATAGAAGTCACGATAAAGCCCCGTCACAAATTAAGCTAATATATATTCATATATATTCAAATACGATTTAAAATAATTTAATATGCGCTAAAATTTATAACAGCAGAAATAATTTTAATTTCAATATTATTCAAATTCCACATTGACACACAATAGCAAACATTTATCAGTTTTCCAAAACATTATTGTAATTTACATTCAATGAAACATATACCCAATTTCACATAAATTGGAAAAAGCAATAATCGCTTTAAATACAGATTAGAACAAAATTAGGTAATTAAAGTAATTTAAAGTTATTTTGTTTAAAAAATCCTAAATTGAATACTTTAAATTGTTTTTTCAAGATAAATAAATGGCATAATTAAGTATATAGCATTAAGATCCAAAGTTCAATAAATTTTCTCAATATATAGATGGCAATAATGCAGCTCATAGAAATAATACTATTTCAATTTTTGTGCAATTAATGTTTAAAAAATAGTGTAAATAATTTATATCTATACGTTTAATAAGCTAAATATTATCTTTTGTTGTATTTATTTTATGATAAAAATTGTAATAATCACAAGCAACGTCGTTCCTTACATTATAATGGTGGGAAACTTAGGGAAACATTAGCGCCAGCGTCATGTTGGTATCATTTTTGGCAACCATGTTGGCGACCATGTTTATGACCATTTTTAGTGAATTGAAGACCATATGGAAGCTTCTGGAAATTACTGGAGAAATTTATTAACATCTCGATGACATAAGCTGATTCCATAGGGGGCGTGGTAATCCTACGTGGGAGGCACGAGCATGTCGAAAAGTCAAAAATAAAAGATTATTTTAAAATATTATTGATTTATTGAAAGGAATTGCACAGCAAAATACATTCTAACATAATAAAAAATAGAATATTCATTTACACTGATATAATACACTTGTAAATGTATGAGTACTGCACAATGTATTTGATAATTTAAGGTATCCGACTACGTTCAGAATCGTGATTTTTCAAATGCGTACAAACGAATATTTTTTTAATATTTAGGGTCACTTAGATTAGAATACACGTATGATATTGTTTTAAGAATAGCATTACAATTAAAATGATTTAAATGCAATATTTGGGCAAAAATGAACATAGAATTATTTATCTTCTCTTATGTAACAGGCTTCTGTAATTGTAATATTTTGCCTATATATAGCTCAGACCTCTGTACAGAGTCTGAACTAGCATTTTTGAAATATATAATTAGAAGTAGATTTATCCATACTTTTATACATCAGAGTGGAGTAATTTTAACAGAAAAACACTGATAATTATTTCAATTGGTAGTAACTCTGAAAATAATATGAATTTTTCAAAACTCGTAGTTCAGGCTCTCTGGAGAAGTCTGTGATATATATAAGAAAAATATTATTATTATAGAAGCATTTTTCTAAAAAGGAGAATATTTTGCAAAAAGGTAATTCTAAGTTTATTTTTTTTTCCAAAATATTGCATTAAAATAATTTTTTATTGTAATATAATATTCTTAAAGCAATTTTATACGTGTATTCTAATTTAATTGACATTAAATATTGAAACTAATACTCGTTTGCACGCTTTTGCAAAGTCATGGTTTCGAAAACTTAGTCGGATACCTTAACAATACTAAGTTAAGAACAAGTTTAATAATTATCAGTGACTCAATAGACTTGCCATACATAAAATTTTATACAAAATTTAATACTTATCATGATTCTTTGTACTGTTAATAAGTACGTATTGTAGCTTTAGCATCAAAGTACATTATTATTGAATTCAATACATTGTTATAGTATGTCGGGGTTGGGAGACGATGAAATTATGATTGAAAATGGGGTCTCAAATATTGAAAGATTGAGAAAGACTGTTCTAAACAGTTATACTTCACTTCTCTAATGATCCTTTACCCTGATGAGGGAGAGACGGTATTATTTCCAATGCTACGTCCAGATACAAATATGATAAGAATCAGTGTCAAGGCTGAAACTTGACTTATATGTAAAAGGTACGGTGCTTCACTGATTGAAGATTGATTCAAGGTGAAAACTTTCCTCACAAACTAAACACATTCATTTGTATGCTGCAGCTAACAGGACACAAGCTACCGGTCTTCTGGAACGCAGAGCCTTCTCCTGAAGCTTTCGGACAACTGTAGAACTGGAAATACGAATTGCAGTGGTTGTATAAAATTCATGCAGGAATTATAAATATGTTGCATAATTGTGATCCAGCCCTGAAAATGATAAATAGTGATCCTTATTTCGTCTTTGTAAATCTTGGTTGGCCTTGTCCAGGTCTTTTTGGTATGGTTTTAGTATCTGAATCTATATCTTAAAAAATTACAGATAAAATTGGGTATTACATTGAGTTCTGTAGTCACATGTGCTTGTATTTACCTGTCTCCAATCTACTGATAATTCTGAATTTTATTATGGCTTTCATATTAGGTCCACCAGAACGCTCTGTTCATTATTAGAATAAAACAAAATAATAAATTTTGTATACCTTAAGTAAATTTTATTGAATAATATGATTGCCATCATTACTTATCACATCTTGTCAGTGTGATGGCAATTTGTATTTACTATTTTTAAAAAATCCCTTACCCCGTAAGCAAAAAATTGAGCCAGTGTTTGTCTGATATCTTCTTCGTTTTGAAACGTTTTTTCCTGCAAAGAATTTTGTAAGGAAAAAAACATGTGATAATCAAAGGGTGTAAAGTCTGGGGAGTACGGTGGATGGAACCCTCATTTCCCAACCTAGATCTGTGAGTTTCAGGAGAGGCCTCAAGGCAGCATGAAGCTGGCGTTATCATTAAGCAGTACGTGGTCCTTCCTTCAGAACGTTGCCGGTCAATTTTCTTGTTAGTGCTGTATTTTAATTATACAATTTGTGATAGTACCTTTCCGAATTCATCTTTTCTTTCGGATGCAACAGCTCTACATGTACTGGTCTTCTAATGCCTCACCACCTGCACAACGTTTTTTTACTCAAGCTCAACTTCGGTTAAGTGGTGGAATGGGCATATTTTACGGCTTCACAATGTTCCATTTCCTTGCAATGCTTTCACAAGTAATCCCCTTTTTATCCTCAGTTATCATCCGGTCCAAGAAGTGTTCGATTTATTTCCGTGAAAGCAGAGATGTATGTATAATGACACGATGGCACAAGCTCTTCTCACTTTACTTGCGTGACACTCATTTGGAATATTTTTCAACACTAAGCCTAATTTCAGAATATGGTCCGAAATGTTCAGTTTTGGCTGAATCAAGCCTTTCTGCAATCGTTCCAAAAGTTTCCAAATAGAGAGTTCAAGCTAGTATTGAAACATTTTGGTATTTCCCACCTCCATATGAAACGAGAAAATCTCAGAGAACCATTACACAAACACATGAAATTGTTTTCCCTTTCAAATGTTTTTTAAAAAGTCTATAACGTGTAATAGGATAATGAGTTTTTGTGAGTGTAGGATACATATCAATATAATATTTTCATGATTTTTTTTATGCAATGAAGAAATTTCTTTAAATGCTTACTTTTCTCTAACATTAAGCTATAGTAAAATGATAGCTTATGATTAAAGAACTGATTCTTAATAAAAAGAATTGAAACATTTTCAGATTCTTGCGAAAATAAATGAGAAGGAATATGCATTGAATAAACTATAGGAAAAATACATTAAAAATTTTTATGCAATTAAACAACTACATAAATTATTAATTATTTATTCCTTGCAAAAGAAACAATTTCATATTGTTGACACTGTCCTTTGCCATAGTTTTCCTTAGTTTTAAAAGCATTTTTTAAGCATGTAAAAGCGTGGGACTATTTTATGTTTCAGATACGACGATCAATCCTTGTATCATC
Source organism: Trichonephila inaurata madagascariensis (assembly GCA_019973955.1). Lineage (NCBI taxonomy): Eukaryota > Metazoa > Arthropoda > Arachnida > Araneae > Nephilidae > Trichonephila > Trichonephila inaurata. The sequence continues at coordinate 64,586 of BMAV01003947.1, forward strand.
GATCATCACGGGTGTGAGACGGATCTTTTGTTTTGTATTCCTACGCCTCACAGAACACCCATCGGATTGTACATAGCAACATGGGCCTTCTTTTTTCCGCTTTAAAATAAATCTCTTTATATTTTTTTTTCTTGCTAGAGCATTAAATGTCGCCTTGTAGTTACTGATCCTTTATCTTAAATTTTTTTAAATTTTTTTATGTCGGTACGTGAAATTGCAATTGAGTTTGTTTTTCGACGGGTTTTTATGTTTGTTTCTGAAGGAGGGAATCTTCAATATTAATTATATGCGCACAAATATATTTTGAATAATAACATTTCCCTGGAATTAAAAAAGTGTGTAAATAAAGTTCTCTGATCATTATCTTAAGCTGAAAAACCAAAACATGTGTGTGGTAACTAGTAATTATAACATTACTAACATCTAAACTGCCTACAGCGTATATATACGTTTCCCCCAACCAGTGCTTTAAATGTCCCGGATGTATGGACGTATTTATACGGTTTACGGACGTATATATACGTCTTACGGACGTATTTATATGATCTTTCTCTTTGTACTGCTATCAGTACAACGAAACCGAAGGCTTTTAAATGCAATAGAATGACTTTGATAGTGTTTACGAAAGATTTATCATATTTCAGAGAAAAAATTCGCTTATTTATGCTTTCTTTTCAATCCAATGCACTGCATACGTTCATCTAAGTGAAAAACGATGGTGCAGGGGAGCAAACAGCGTAACTTTTAATCGACATTTAAGGGATTAAAATATAGTTTTCAGACCCATTATCTATAAAAGTATCGAAGGGGGGGGGGTTGATTTATTATTTTATATTAACTATTCCTTTAACAAAAACAAAAAATGTTTTTAAAGAATTTTCTCATTTTTCCCCTTATGAGCGATACAGTTTTCCTTAAGTGACAGAATTGTATCATTTTTTACATGTGTAGAGTTACTGAAACGGTCTTAAATATTTACTGTATACATTTAGATTTTTGGCTTTCGGTCTTTGCTATGCAGATTATTGTTTTTAAATGGTATTTTGTATTGGAAAATATCATATAGTATTTTTTAAGTATTAATCATTCACTATTATGTTTACGAATTTAAGCATTTTTAGAAAATCATTCCTACATTATTTTCTTTTTCTTATACCCCAGTTCTTCAAGTAAATATAAGGGAAGGAGGGATGACCTTAAGGCTATGTTTAACCCCACAATCGTAGTTCCTAAGGCTAAGAGTTTGCTATTATACTGCTAGTGGCCCACCTATATTCTGTGTGACCTATACCGTTTAGTTATATTTCTATTTATAGGTCTGCTTTATTAGATTTATGGCAATTTAGTATATGATTATGTTATTATGTTTCTTGATCGACTGTAATATCATATCAAGGCACACGAACGTCATCGTGGTAAGGGGCTACATTTATGCCTGTCGTTAGCCGTGGCTTTGAGCACCATACAGGTGACAGTACGATTTGGCTCGGTTCCACCCCAATCTTTAGGGAGAACACCATAGGGGTGGGCAGAGGCCTCCCACCTTTCTTCTCCTCCCACCAACCTCACGAGAGGACTTGCGGCGTGACGGCTATTTAGAGTACCCCCTTGCCGCAAAGACACTATAAATTTGCAAACATCTATGCCTTCTCCGGGATTCGAACCCAGACCCTATGGCTCCGAAGTTAGCATCGCTAACCAATATATCGGATGGGTGGCAGTATATGATTATGATTATATTTATATATGTATGTGCTTCATAATAAATGTTTATTTGTTGTGCTATAAGTTTTCAGCAATTCAGTTGAAAGGTAATATCTATAATAAGGCAAAAACCCTTCTTAAACAATGTAATTAATTCAACCATTCTGATTACAAGCTGCATTAATATTCTACATTTAGCCAAATACAATTAGCGGCAATTTATTCGGTTCCGTCGCCAAATCATTTCAACCCGTCACTCAAATCTACTGCATTCTCGTCCACCCTAATCACGATCTTCTAAACATCTGCTCAGAGCATGTTCTCGACCTCTTTCTACCAATAGCCTCCAGGCGAGCTTCCATGAAACTCTTTGCCGCCAAATAATAGCCAACTCAGGGCACAGAATCATTAATTCTAATGCGCTATCATACTTTGATATCCTACGCTCACAAACTGCTAACATCTCGAATTTCGCAAATAGCGTAAATATGCCTGGCTTTATATGTGTTGCCTTGGGCGAAGATTTGAATTATCAGGAATGCAGACTGGCTTAATTTTCGGTTTTCTGGTAGAATTTATGTATAAATGATTTCAACGGGAATAGCTTATACATGGAAGTAAAATTATGATAAAAATGGTTTATATTATAATTTAAATGGTAGTAAGCCGAAATTATTTTTACAATACTTTAAAATACTATTTTTAATACTTATCTCTATAATTTGTACGGTTTATAATTAAAGTCTTACTATAGCTTTAGCATCCAAGTACATTATTATTGAATTCAATACATTGTTATTGTACATTGTGTTGTGCTGGGTAGCGTGGTTGGGTTTGTCGCTGGCCTTCTGTACCCAAGGTTGCGGGTTCGACCTCAGCTAAAGTTGATGGATTTTCATGATGCAGAAAATCGATAGCTGCCCTGTCGTATGATCATACGGCATGTAAAAGATCTCTAGGAGGTGCTCTAGGCAAAATTAAATCCTAGTACAGGTCAGAGCTCAGGTGCCTCCCTCTAGAGAGGAAACTGAACGTCAAAATTACCAGCGGCGATAGGTATCCACCAATATGGCGCCGCACTAAAAAGAGATACCAGCTTTCGGGGAATGTACTAGGTAGATTGATGAACTCTGCTATATTAACTGTTCATAATCTGTCATTAGAAATATTAAAAAAAAACATCGCGTTATTGTATGGAGAGAGGGGCCCTTGATAAAAATTATGATTCAAAATTGGGTCACAAAGTTTGAGAAGCACTGTTTTATACGGAATTTTTTTTCTTTTTCAAATAATCCTTAAATTTATCGACATTATAATTTCATTAGTGCCTGGAATGATATCTAATTTAACCTTGCTGTATGTTGTACTATACTATTAAGAATAAAGAGTAAAATAAGTAGCACTTAATTTATGAAAAGCATCTATCGATGAAGCCTATTTAAGGTATCCGACTACCCTAAAATTGTGAATTTTGCTGAAAACTGACAATTTTTTTAATGATTATTTTTATAGGCTATCTTATTAGTTTTATAAAAATACCAAGTTTATTATTTCCCATTTGCTAGAAATAAAACTACAAGTGTTTTAACAGAAGCAAATGCCGCTACTTTAAGCAAGATGTTATATTTTAAAATGTGTCTTACTCGAAATGTTGTTTCTTTGAAAATACTTAAATGGGTATAGCGATTACTCAAAAAGTTCTGAAAATAATTAACTGGAATTTTTTTGTGTATGTTCTGCATATTAGTAGGAGTTTTTTAACCTTCAGATTTATCAATCTCTGTTTTATTACAAAATTTACACTGTTAAAAATCTCACTGTTTTTTTTTGAGCAATTTCATACAATAGCTAAAATAAAGGGCTCTAAATTTTATAAAATTTAAAATATCTCTTATCTTGAAGGTCATTTCAAAAATGAATTTCAAAGCAACAAGTTAAATTTGAAATTTGTTCGTAAACTTTTTGTGCAGAAGCTGCCCCCCCCCCCCGTTTATGTAGTTTTTTCTAAATTTTTACGAATTTTTTCTCATTTTAGTACTACTAATTTTTTTTTCTCCTTAATTTTGACATATTTTCTTAAAATGTGCTCAATAAATCTAAAAAACACACAAAAATCCCCCATCTCTATTTTTTTTAAAAAAAAGTTGCCGCAAGAAGTCGGTTACCTAAGTATATATTTTTGTAAGCTTTTAAAAATATCAATATAATAACATTATACTCAATTTACGTATTATAGGCCAATAAAATAGTAATAAGGGTATGGTATTTGATAATATATATATACTAGTTAAAGAAATAAATAGTAGATTTAAAGATTGGTTTTGAAATATTCAGATTATTTCCATTCTGTTTGAAGCTATAGAAGTCATTGTAATCATCCAATCCAATCCAATAACAATCCAATGATTTATCCAATAAAGTAGTATTTATTTGTTTGCTCTCTTATTAATTTTAGGGATAGTTAAAGTGCTGAAAATATATACTATCTTCGTTTACCAATTGCAAAAACAAACAAAACAAGTAATATAAATTTTTTTTTTAAAGTTAATTTCTACTTTGGTCAACAAAGAAAAATTTTATTTTAGTTACTTTTTATTAAATAATTACAGTTAATATAAATATGTATTTACATATGACAAAATGACAACATTAAGTGGCAAAGTAGAAGGCGATTCTCCCTTTACCTTCATATATATGGTATTGAACTATTATTAGTTTGTTATTATTTATTCATTAATTACATTTAATTATTCTAATGAAATAGTAAAGCAAAAAGAAATTATATTCTCAGAAATCAGGCCATCCCAGGTGGAATTCGAAACCACGATCTTTGGATTATAAGTTCAACGCGCTGTCTATTGAGCTACATGGGCATAAAAAGCAATTTTCTTTTTATATATGGTGTTGGATTATTATTTTTGTTTGTTATTATTTATTCATTAATTAAAAAAATTAAATGAATTAATGTTCGAAAAAACTGTATTAACGCGTCAAATGTCATTCACTACAAGTTTAAAAAATGTATTTTAACTTGAGTGGATGAATAAAAAGTACTTTATTAACAAATAAAAATTTGAAAAAAAAACAAAAAACAACCTAGATATATATATAAATATATATATTGTGAGAGTGTGAACTAAGAGTAGGAATTAAAAAAAGATATATCATTACAGTTCCTTTATGTTTATTGGAATAGTTTGATAACTGTAAAGTGCAAATATTTTCGACTTCATTATATAAAAAAGTACATACACTTAAGAGAGTTATATTAAAATAAAAAAGTGTGCAAATCGCTGTAGTAATTTTTCTGGCGTTATTTAAAATAGATCTCCTAAGTACCTAAAGCAGGAGTGGGCAGACTTTTCTAGGGTAGGGGCTACTTCTAATTTTTTCAGGGTGTTGCGGTCCACCCGGTATTAGTGGCACACACAAGAAAGGGTGGGGGGAGCGTTCACGGGTCCGGAATATTCCCCATGCAACTTGATTTTTTTTACCGATTGATTATAACCCCCAGTATATAGTACATAAAACTTAATTAAGCAATTGTTATTAATAATTGTTTATTAATTAATGCTGATTATTTATGCAGTATTTTACTTTTTTTTTGTTCCCAAGAATCCACAAAATGAAAAAAAAAATGTTTGGCTGCGTATTAGGGTATGATATGAGAATGATAGACTTTCAACCCCCCCCCCACTTGAAAAATTCTTCTATGTGCTAGACCCAGTATCGTAGGAGTGGTGAAGTATTGGAAAAGGTCTACAATAGTTTAATAATAAAAAAGGAGTATGTACTTACTTGCAGAACTAAGAAGAGAGAGGTGGGAGGCCTCTGACCCCCTCTAGGTATCCTCCCTCAAAATTGGGGTGGAAACGAGCCAAATCGTACTGTCACCTGTATGGTGCTCAAAGCTACGGCTAACGACAGGCGTCACTTAGTCCTTTACCATGATGAATTTCGTGGGCCTCGATCTGGCCTTTGTGGATCAGGTGGCATTAGTAACAACAACAGTAGTAACAACACAGAAAAATTAACACTATTAAAACCGTGTTTAAAGCAAAATGCAAAACACAAACAATAATAACAGCCACAAAAATAACGATATTAAACGATGCATTTATTATCAAATAATTCAAAAACATAAAATTTTTTTTTATCTAAAGTTAGTTTTTCTTGTTATAGTCAGTAGAAAACTTAATCTTCATACTTCAGTCAATCTTGAATATGTCCGTATATAATTACTAACAACTAAAATCTTTAGGCGGTCACCCCAAAATGTCTTGATGGTCCACCAGTCGATCGCGATCGACGTAATGCTCGTTTCAGACCTAAAGGATAACCAAAGAGGTTTGCCGAAATAAAATTGTTATCGAAGCAAATGTTTGCTCTCAGTTGTCGTCTCGTCACTTGACCAAGGTTCAAAATTACGAGGTCCGTCGCCAAAATCTCTCGTGTAGCTGAACAGTGCGATGTTAATATTCACTCACTCACTCACTCTAGAATCTACTCAACCATTGGCGTAACGGAGAATATTAGGGACACCTGCAAGCACAGGTTTTGGGTCCAAGGTCAACTACTAACTTAGCGTCAATCAAGCTTTAGGTCCCCTAAAATCTCTGCCCCCTCCACAATGTGATGATGTATGTTACGCCACTGTACTCAACCTATATTATTCTATGTTTACTGAACTTGAGACCACATAAAAGAAGGAATTGGACACCATTTGATGTGAATGATGTCAGAAATTTTTTTCTGATGATCAATCTATGTACTTTTTTTCCTAGTAAATGTAATGTAATGTTTTTTATGACACCGTCAAACAGAAGTGAAATACTAGTTTTTTTAGCATACCAATCGTTATTTATTAGGCTCTCATACATAATTAGTTTTTCATATTAATTTCAAAATTCTTAACATTACTTTAAATTTATGAAAATTAAATACATCATTTTACTTTATTTCTTTTATTTATAATGATGAACAACATGTACATTAACAAAGCGATTCTGTGACTTCATGTTCTCATTATTCCTAAATAAGCCTTTAAAATTTAGAAAAAAAAGGGAGTTGAATACGATTAATTAAATATAAAACCAAAGTATTTTTATTTTCAGATCTTGTCGCATCAAGGGAATTACTTATTCAGTTAACAAACTCATCAAACTGTGATGTTTCTTTCAAAATGATTTGTAAGCAAACTCAAAGAAAACCTTTTTAATTAGAAAGGAAATTAATTATTTTCTGCAAGAAATCTAATTTCCTGTGAAAAATAAGACAAACGTGACTTCCTTGAATAAAATTATGTTTAATTAAAACATTTCGTTTTTTTATGTTTTGATTGAGGTATTTTTTTCTTTGATGAGCCCTTAGTACAGTTTTTGGTGAATTAGGATTTCCAAATGATCGAGTAATTGAGGATATATACTTAGATATAAAAATATAATTAATCCTTTTATTCAATAAACAATATCTGATCTAATTATTTTACTTTTAAATAAAATTTAATTAATTAATCATTTTTCATTGATCTAAATTATTATAAATTAAAGTTTAATAAATTAACCACCATTATATATAAAATTAATCACCTTTCGAAATATATTGATTACCATTAAATTATTCTACTCAAGCGTTCAAAATTAAGAAAATTGTTGATTTTGCTTGACTGTGTCCAGAAGTACTGGACAGCTTTTAATGAAATTAGGTATTTACTTTGGTTGAAATAGTACAAAGAAAAACACTCAGCAGTTATGATACACATGTCGTGATCTTAGTTCAATAGCACATGAAAATCTGAAAATGAAGTAAAAGGATTAAAAAGTGAATTGGTTAATAAGGATTGCGGTCTCCTCTTGTGACGGATCTATACCTCGATTTTCTAATTAATCTTCTTGGGAAGTCTTTGGGCTATCAATTCGCGTTATTCACAACCAACCCTTCGAAAGAAGAGAATCATGATATGTAAATTAACTTACTATAAATAGGCGAGGTTTTCTAGCTAGAAAGAGAGAAGGAGAGAAGATATACTCAGGCCAGGTGAGATTGCTACTGAAGATATAATATTAGAATTAGAGTGATTTGATTCTTATTAGAGGAAACCTTAAAGTGACGATTGTTCACTAACATTGAATTAAGATTAAATTAAACTGGATAATAGGTTAGAGCTTTAATTAAGATAAGGGCTAAGTTTGTTAGTCGCCTAATCGCTCACGTTTTACTGTCGTTGTTCCACTTTTACGGTTTTCATTGGGACATTCTCTTAATGTTATTAATTGTGTCTGTGCATAGTGGGGGGAAATAAATAGATTAGTTGAATCATGTAGAGCAGTTTTCCGCAACCTTTTTATCGCTGCGGACCGGTAAACGTTTGATAATTTTACTGCGGCCCGCTGAGGGTGGGACACGTTGATTGTTTATATTTTAGATTGTTTTGATTTAACAATTTTAATTTAGTTACTTTTAAATATGCCTTCAGAATAATAAAAGTGATTTAACGTGGAATATAAAGTGACTTCCATAGAAACTTGCGCAAATCCGAGAAAAATGCACCGCTTTAAATAACATGGCAATAGTTTAATGTTCTTTAGGTGGCCCGGCACCATTTGATTAACGGACCGGGGGTTGCGGATCACTGAGTAGAGTGTTTCTTCTCTTTCCCTCACACATCTAGATGCCCGCGAGAGAGGTGCGGGACTCTTACACTTTTACAATTATACATTTTCCACAACATGAATTAATGTTTAAAAGGAGACAGTTTATGAGTCCCTGTGCCAATTAGTAATACTCTTCCAACGACATTGCTTTCAGGTTCTGAATATTTCTAGGAGAGAAAAGATGAATTCAGATTGTCCTTCCTAGAACATCTATAATATGTCACCAAATCCAATATTATGTCACCCCACAAAACGATTCCGATTCCATCAAATCTGTCGATTTTCTTACGTAGGAGGAATGAAAGTGAGCTCTTCTTTCTCTCTGGGTGAAGACTGGACGATCATCACTTTGTCTAGTACATTTCTACCTAATACTGAAAAGAGCTCGCGTCCATTCTTGTGGTGTCCACGATTGATTCTTTCAGCTGCACAATATCTGATCTTTCCTCCTCCATGTACTCAAAGAGAGGCATCCGACTAGACACCCTGCATAAAGGCCAGTCTTTGTAAAACGGCTGTAAGCTGTTTGGCTGACAATTCTTCTTCCAGACACTGCAGCAAGATCATGAGCAAGTCGAGGAGCCCTTGTTCGCCTATGTCGTCATGCGCTTAGTGCCCAGTAGTGAACCTGTGCAATTGTCGATGCTCTGTGGTGACCTTCCTGGTGACAGTACCACTTGCTTGAAATTGATTCCATGACCGGAAGACTACTTTTAGGCCACTTGTAACCATCGAACCTCCTCCCCTTGAGATTGGCCAGCTTCAAGCCCGCCAAAGGCTCCCCATCTCAAATAATCCTCTAAAAGATTATGAGAAGTCATTTTCACTGTAAACTGACTAACTTCTTACTAAATTCGAGGCAAATTTCCAATATGTGCTTGAACTGTTTCAATCCAGTAGTTCTACAAAAAACAAGAGCTAAACAGCATCTTTTCCTAAACTGTAGGTTGATATTGTACTACCCATTCTTCAAAATATATGAAATTCAATTTATTTCAGCTTTACTAGAGGCATTTTAAAATTATGACGGAAAACATGTTTGTGACTTCAATTTTGGACAGAGTTTATAAAAAATTAAGGACAAAGTATTTGGTTGAACAATATGTCCGAAGAATAGTCTTATTTTCCAAAAATTCGTCGGTTAGACGAGCTCTATAGGAACGAGCAATTCAGGGTCAACTGCACCAATGAAAAGGCGAACATAAGTTTATATTATTTTAGCCTTATATAAGAGCTACAGAGATAAAGTATAAAATACCTTGGGACCTGTGCTCTTGTCCAACATGATGCCTGTCTAGATCATCGAATTTCCATTGCCACACCATCTTCTTTTTCGAATTTGTTGAAGATTTGTAGGGTTCACTAGTTCCCTCCAAATGAAGGTATAGTAAAACCTGTTTTTGTGCGGTATATAAGAACCGCACAAAAATTATTCGAAATATGTTATAAATATTTATACAAAACAAACCACTTTGTCGACATGCTACAGAATTTTTTTATGTGGTGGAGAGGGACCGCATACACAAAAGATACGGTTTTTATGCGATCCCTCTCCCCCGCATAAAAAAAATACACTTAGAAATTACGTCAATTATTTACGAAATTTATTAGAAAGTACTTCCAAACAAAATAAATAATTAAATTCCACATGGAAACATTTCAAAAACATTTAATTTATTTTTGTATGCATAAAGAAATTTTCAAAATGCGCATTCATAATTCACTGCAACTCATCGTAATCCAAAGCGTGCATCATCTTGTGAGGAACTACTTCAAAATCGCTTTCGTCACTTGAAGATACAATTTCAATTGATTTACTTTTTGGCAGCATAAGGTAAGTAAGAAGTTTTTGTGACGAAGGTTGGTTTGTCAGTTGCTTGCAAACATCACGACAACCCGATAAGCATGGTCGAAGCTTTTTTTGGAATTTCAAACTTCTTTCGGAATTGGTAACTATTTTAAGAAAAAGTTTTTCCGATATTTTGCAAAGCTAAATTCCTGCATTTATTTTATCCACTCTCAAAGAATTCGGCTTTTCTTGTCCGTCTTCATAATGTATAAAATTATTGATAACGTAACAGTCATTGAAAGTTTCGTCTTCAATCAAGCGCGTGCTGCTAGCACGTTGAGAGAAAGCAACTGAATGTGCATTATCGAGAGACTGTTTAGAACAAATGTGAACAGAGCGACTTGAAGTGTGTATATGTACATTGATAGAAAACATTACAGAGGCACCAAAGCCGTTAAAATTCATATACCACATGCAAAAAACTCACAAAAATAAAATTGTATAAATAAGGACGGCACAAAGCAGGTTCAGTAAAGCCGCTAAAAATCAGTGGTGAAGCGGAATTCTGCCTTATCAGTGAATATAGCTGTCTACAACTGATTCCTCCTCCAATGTTGATATTTTCTGTATGATGGCAAATCAGACTTATTAATGTGCAAACGTGAGCAGTTCGAAAACAGCAGGTTTTTTTGGAAACTTATGTCTATTCTATAGCCCAGGGGAGGCAAACCTTTATGGATCAACGTGCCATTTTTTTTCTAAAAAAGTGTTTAATGGGGTATAAACGTGCCGTCAAATAATTTTGCTTTGTGATTATTGGGAAAATAATAAAAGTAAATACTAACAACTGAAAACTCTTTATTTACTATTAAAAATTACATTTTGCACTGTATAGTAGTTACTGTTTTAGTTGCCGCCTAGCCAGTAAGGTGGATTTGACACTCGGCTTGTAACCGAGTGTGTTCGGGTTCGAATCCCGAGTAAGGCATCGATGTATTTTCTTCGGGAAAAGAAGTCGGACTTTCGCATGTAATGGATTCCTGTCTTGAAAGGAAAGCAGCTCACCCCTGTTATATGCTGGGAACATCATTTGTAGTAAATGTCTATATTCTTCTGTTTGTACTGTATGTTTCTGTTCTTCCACTTGTATTTCATATGTATCCCATGATAAAAATACACAACTGTTTTAGTTTTACGTGAAATTCAAATTAAAGTAATATTAGTATGACTTCTGTGTTGTTCCAGATTGGATGACAAATAACTTATATTAATATTGTAAGATGTTATACTTTTTTAGTAGAATGCATGCTGAATTAGAGTCATTCGCCAAATGGTTTCTAAGAAATTAATTATTTTTGCTGTGGTTCACTTTTTTGTCAGGAGGATTTGTGATTTGTCTCAAAATGCCATTTTACAGACGATGTTCTGCATACCATAGTTCCAAAACATAAAACACACACCACTTTGTTGCCATTACTAATCATGCCATATTTCTAGATTCCCCGTTTGAAATTTTTTTTACACTTACTATCTTGCACTTTTTGTTCTTTTACTGAACTATCCAAGTTAAAAATCGTAAATATAACACAAATAAATTTTAAAATACAGTTGTGTTTATGAAATTGACTATGCTATGCGTAGACAAATTTTGCATAATAAGCAACTGTAATCCAAGACGTAACTAAGGCAATAATTAAGAGAAAATAACAAATGAGTGTGCTTCCCGACGCCCTGCTACCAATCACTCGCGTTTGTTCGTAATATTTCATAGTGAATTTTGTTATTTTGAAATAAAATGCAACCATTTTGATCACTGGCGTGCTCAAAATATTGTGTCGCGTGCCATTGATGGCACGCGTGCCTCTGGTTCGCCCTCCCTGCTATAGCCCTTCGAAAAGAGTAACCCTCGAAACTTGGATTCCTGAGGCTGCATGAAATTTACGAGACAATTGGAAAGTTTCTCTCCTCTTATGCTAAAGCCTGCAAAAATAATTTTTATTGCTCTTTGAGAGTCTTGGACGACTCCCATGAAACAAAACTTTCTTGGACAAAACATGGTCAAAACCCTTCTTGAAACTATTGTGTCTTGTATAAGTTGCTTGCAAAGCTAAGTGCTTATAATGTTTCTAGCAATCTGCATTCGATAATGCACATTCTTAAGCACCCCAATGTTTAACTAGCTCATTTTATTATTTACAAATATTGATGGTTATACATTTCTATTGGTTTTTTCAATTTCACAGAATTTTGGGGGAAAATACTCTCCAGCCTGTCAACAAAAGTGGGCAAAAAACGATGCGTAAAAATCAGCTTGAGCCCTTACAAAGAATTTTTCTCCCTTCCCCCATCATGAATGTGTAAGCTTACGCATTTGACATTAAAAATTTACGTCTTTATTAGAGAGGACAAGTTTTGAAGTCCGTTCAGTACTTTTTGGAAAATTTGACTAGATATGCAAACTTTTATAGTTTCTTAATTTTAAACATTAATGCACAAGTAATATTTCTGATCTTAAAATAATTTTCCTTCTGAAAATTTAGCAGTACATTTTTATGTAAAGCAGGAAAAAGGTTTCGTGATTTATGTAAAGCAGGGAAATAAACAATTTTTTATGTATAAAACTATTGAAAAAGATTTAAATTATTATTTTTTTCCTTATAGAGTATTTATATTCATATAAAATGTTTTCAAAGTATAAACAATGAGAAAAACTTTTTAACTTAGATCCAAAAATAAATATGATTTAATTTTTTATATATGTAAAAATATATATCAAAATTTGTTTGAATCGGAAGCTTTTACTTTAAATAAAATATGAAAGCAAAACAAATGGCATCAGAATTACTATAATTACGAAAATTCTTAAAAAATAATGCGAATGCTAACTCTGAAAATTTTTTTCATAAGTAATTTAAATGATTTTTCAACAATACACGAGGGAAACTATCAAGGAAATTAAATAAATACTTTTATGTATTATTTATTTAATAATTCATTTATCTAAAATTTGAAATTTTGGGAATTTCTAAAAATGTATGTCTTTCTTTAAACATAGGTTCCCTGTTAAAAATTAATTATCTTGTATTGAGATTATTAGTTTATTAACTAATTATGCTGCGCTTATAAGTGTGACATAGAAGCAATGTAAAATTAAACAAAAATGTTTTCTCTAGAAATTATTTTATCTGTATAGTTTTTTTTTATAATTATTACTGCACATACAGCTTGATTTTTTCACATTAATTGAATTTTTAACCACATTTTGGCAACTATTTTATAGTATGCTATTTAACAATTTTATTGCATATGTATCTTGTTTAATAATAAAAGAAATATATTATTTAATAATATCGAGTATTGTATGTGTTATAGTCATATTACTATTTCTTTTCTAATGGGTTTTTTTAAAAAAAAAAAAACTGTCTTTAATTCTGCAAATGAGGACATTAGTTTCAAATTTTTTATTTAAAGGAAACTATTTATTTTTAACAAATTTAATATAAATAGATGCATACTTTTTCAATATATGGAATTCATGGGCAGTTTTAAAGATCGGTTTACATTAATTCATTATTATCATTAGTTGTAGTAATTTTACAAAAATGAGGCTCATTCTTGTTAACTAAAAACACAGTCTTAGTCCGATTAAAGTTTACTACTTTTTTTAAGGATTAATGGAATATTTAATGACAGGTTCTTTATTGAAATTTTACTGAATTCACTGCAACACTTACCCCAAACTGAGTGTATTAAAAAAATTTATATTCATTTTATCTTTGTTTAAAATTTTGAATCATTTCTATTGATTTTAATATTCTGTTTTAATAGAATAAAGTTTCCAAATCTTTTTTTTTTCAAATATCATTTAGTCAAACATCTCATAAAATTTAAAATTGATAATAAACATGAAATATATATTAAAAGCATAATCAGCATAAATCCTACTTAATTTTGTACATATTTAATACTAAATATCATACTTGTTTGCGTGATACAAAAATAATCTATTCTTATATTCAGCCCCAAAATTTTATCTTACGAGGCTTGATCTGGCGATCTCCCACAGCATTAAACTTAGAACGTTTTTTTAAAAAACAAACTCCAAATCTCTCTACTACCTCTTAAAAAATTCCTTTGTACTTGTGTTTGAGACAAAACCTTTTTCACATAAAATATTTTTTTTTGCCGTGAATAATTTTTTTACAGCTAGGGACATTGAAAGCATAGGGTAAGTGGTAATGATTCCCCCTGCTTATCCCGTCTGTCTAGGCTTGGAAGCCATTTTCTTTTAATCAGAATGAATGATCCTCGTCTCTGGTGTAATGCCACACCTTTGGTAAAAGCCCTTAATGATGTAGGAAGAATATTGAATTCTAACAAATGGAAAGCGACTCCTGTCTCAAGAAAAATAGTTCTTTTTTTTTTAAAGAAAGAATTTTTTCTGCCATTATCAGGTATGAAGATATTGTAAAAGTACCGAGTACTCACAGAATGTATGACTACACTTTCAAATATTAATAACAATAAAAAACTTCAACACATTAATCTTTAATTATTATTAGATATTACAAAATTTTTGATTTCAAAATCCACGATAAAAATATGATTGAACAACTAGAAGTCTGTTTTACCATGGTAGCAAGAAAACGTCTAAGCCACCGTGAAATACTAATCCGAATTGCGGGATGCATTGGAGAGGTTAAATATTAGAAAATAAATAATACAAAATTTTCAAACACCAGAATAAATACGAAGATTTAAAATAATTTTAAATATTATAAAATTTTCAAACGCTAAAAAATAAATATGAGTATTTAAAATAATTTTTTGTTATTTATTTTTTATCTTAAAAATATTAGTATATTTATTTAGTACTTGCTATTGTACTGCACAATGATTCTTCAATTAAACGATTCAAATAATAATCAAACAAAAACACTATTTCAACAATACACAGTATATACACATTGAACTTTTCACTAAATCCATTCAATTTCACTTATAATATATACACAGCACTATACGTCAGCAGTATAGCTACAGATATACTGCTATAAACATGTCGGTGACGCGAACGCACGAGATTTCACCCATCCAAAAAGTGTCTAAGGCGCACAGCACACTGCGCGTGCGCCAGTCATGAGCATGTCGGTGACGCGAACCGATAAGATTTTTCCCTACCAAAAAGTGCCCAACGCGGCTAAAGAAGTTTTCTCACTTCAATAAATAAATAAATAAAATATATTCACTTATGGGGTTTTTTTTGTTCCATAAAGAAAATACCAAACTTTATTTTTATATTGCTTTATTACACGATTTCAATCTGCGCACCATTAATTGTGCGCAACACATCGAATATATACGAGATTTCCAGCCACGTTTTATGAATCATTACATTATCAGCAATCTGAATAGCCACTGTGATTCGACTTTTCATTTTATTTGTGTCACTCATTGAAAATTGGTAAATAATACTTTTCGCGTATATCCACAAGAACTTCAAAGGTGTTATATCTAGAGATCTAGGTGACCACGGTATTGAACTTCTTTTTTTCATCCATCACTCGGAGAACTTTTTCTCAATTCCAAACTCCAGTGTGGTGGTGCTCCATTTTGTTCTTGTGTTGCAGATTTATATTCGATAAATCTTGGTACAACTTGCTAGTTTGCAAGTTTGAAACGAGAATGTTAGAAAACAGAGATGTGCGCCCTCCACTATGAATTTCATCAAACAGAAATTTTAATATTTTCATTATAGAACATAAAAAACCGTAAGTGAAAATACTTGTTTATTTTAATTTAATTTTTGAAATTGTAGGCTTACTTTTTGGACACCCTGTACTTTGATTTTAAGCAGAAAAAATATCATAAATTGTAAATAAATATATATTTTTTAAATAATAGGCCTTGTTTTGTGTGATATTCTGTTTCAAATGCTGTGGAAAATAAGAGAGAGAAAGATAGAACAATAGAGAAAAAGGATAAAGCAGCTAATTCATTTTATTAGCCATTTATATGAAGGTTTTCATTTCTATTGCTCAGATTTAGAAATTCACTCCTACCACTAAAACAGAAAGAAATGTTACTACGCATTATTTTAATTTACATTCAAAATACTAGCATTAACTAACGAATACTTACATTTCTTCTTTCTTATGTTCTCGCTTATACTGCTCTAATAAAGAGAAATGTACAACGTTAGTTTATCCTATAAAATTATGAGCTATCAGGTATATAAATTCTCATAACTCAAAAATGAATACAATGGGTACAATGTATTGGGGGTTAGGGGAAATTCTGTCGTTTTTATCTAAATAAAAAAAACCTTTTTTTCACTTCTTATTTAAAATTTAATCTAAAATATAATGTCCATTGTTAGTTACAAAACTGTTTGCCAGTTCTCTGTTTTGGAGTCAAAGTACTTTCCACTGGCATTTGAACAACTTATAATTTATGTATTTATTTCCATCAAGAAAGTTTTACTGCGACCTTTACAGATGATAGTCAGATGGTGCAATATCAAGAGCATATGCTTACTGAGTTAAAGTATCCTAACCCAACTCTGCAATTTTTTATGCAGTGTTCCTTGCCAAGTGCAGTCTAGCGTTGTCGGGATGAAGAATTGCGACCTCCTTTTGTTGGTTAAAGAAAGACGTTTATGTTGAATTCTTTATTCAAAACATCAAGTTGCAAACAAGAATGACCACTTCATTTTCTTTCAGAAACTCATAGTACATTATACCTTACTGTCTCACCAACAACTCAACAAAACCTTCTTGTGATGCCCACCAACTTTGGATGTGGATGGTGGTGTCTTTCCTTTGTAAACAAATGCCTTTTTCTAACCATATATTTATACACTACAGTAGAAAGTCGTTCATCCGAATCAATTGAGACCGGACACCGTTCAGATACGCGATTGTTCAGATAACCGAAAACCGAATGTGATCCATGCAGTATATGAAACCGGACACTATACGAATATTGAAAATCATCACATGCGGGAAATGTGCTTGAAGAAAAAGTAAAATAGGTGCAAAATATCGCAATTTTACCTTTATTGTGGAAAATATAACCTCTTAATTTTCGCTGTACCATTGTATACCATCGTTTTTTCGCTGCAAGGTCTGATTCTCTTGGCAGCAATAGTTGAGTAGGACAGCCCTTTGATTGTTGTTTGTACCACTCCATAGCTGTCTCTAACGCAGAAAAGGGGTCAGCATTTGATGGACCCTTGCTACTTTCGTTGTTGATGCCCTCGTCCTCATCTGTTTCATTGTCGACAGGGCCGGATTCTTCTTGCACAGAAGTCACTATCTCGTTATCATTTAGCATTTGAAATCCACAGTCTTCTGCATCGCATGGCAGCCAAGTTTCTACATCTTCGTCGCATTCTTGAAATCCTGGGATCGATTGGGCAAAATCGGTACTCTCCTCCCTGTGGTCGTTATTGAAAAAACGAATTCATATACAGTACATGTAGTTGACAAGGAAAAAAAAACTGGTCCGGATATTTGACGCTCCGGATAATAAACGTTTGGATAAACGACGTTATACTGTACCCCCTTTTTATCTCCAGTCACCACGTGGTCACCACGTGACGAGCAATATTTGAACATTCGTTTGATTCGTATTTCACCCAAACAGGTAGTTTGGACACGAAACCAAACCCCTTTTTAAGTAATTCAAATTAATAGTCTGTTGAATTCCAAACTTGAAGTCCATTTCTATGGAAGTTAACGTGGGATTTGTCCTGATTATTTTGTGTAGCACTTCGCCACTGACATCTGATGGCGGCTTGATCTGGGTTCATTTTTCAAAGAAAAATCACCCAAGTGAAATGTCACAAGTTATTTTTAACATATTCGAGCTGTTGCTGCTTCCTCTCCAAACACGTTACACGTTTCCTATTGCCTTTATCGTGTTATTCCCATTTTGGAACTAAAACAACGTACAATGTCTAAAGTGCAATTTTTCTTCACTCATGTTGACAGTTTAAAAAAAAAAAAACTGACTAAAATGCAAAAAAGGGTGAGTAAATCATCAATTGTATACTAATCTAACTGTTCAAACTGGTTTCAGTTGAATCCTAATTCTTGTTAAGGATCGACAATGCATAAAAGTGCACAAGTTCAAAAACGATAGAACTTTCTCTTATACTCAATATTTAGCTTGTAACGGGTTCTATTGGCGATTTTGACTACTCCTCTAGGGAAAATGTTATGACATTTTATATGATTATAAAACTTCTCTCAGTAAAAAAACCACAACTTATGTTGATGGGGGTTGCTATTTAAAGTCAAGTGAAGATGGAAGTTAGGAGGATGAGGATTGTTGTTCTAGGATACTACGCAGTTAGAGAAGTTAGTACTGGTAATTACCATGGTTCAAGCTGTAATGATCCTATGGGGCCATTCTAGGACTTTTATTATTGCTGAAGATATGTTATTCACGATAAGTACTAAACTTATATTCTGGATATATAAATTAGTATTTAACCTGACGGGGCTCCTATAGATTAGATTGAGAATTGATAGCGATCAGATAGTCTAATAAAGTACATATTTTAAGAAAATGTCTCACCCTTCGGTGAACCCTCACACTTTTAAGGGGCGAGAGTCCATGACAAACTATACAAAGAACTTTTTTTTAAGACCTCACATGACTCTTAAATTGCAAATTTTTCAATTTTTTGAAAAAATATTTATGTTAAAGCCTTAATATTTCTGAGTATTTTGGTACTAAATTTGTGTGTGTTGATACTGTGAAAACTTCCGAAGTTATTCAGAAATGAATAATGAAATTTAAACGAAAACCCTATCTCTTTTTTTATCTTTAACTTCATTTTTCACAAAACAAAAAATTTAAGCTTCCGCGCAGGATTTCTCAGAAACTGTTTATGATATCAAATTGAAATTTTATTCACGTGTTCAACATAGAGCTCTTCATAACTTACGTATCAATTTTTTTTAAAAAAATTAATAGAATTTTTTATTTTAATTTATTTTTTGTTAAAATTTTAAAATTTTCGTTATAATTGTATTTAAAAAATATTTTTTTCTCTCTAAATTTCTTAAAAGTTAGTATAACTTCAGAAGTGAACATTTTTGTACCAAGTAAAATTAATTTTGTAAATTTTGAACAATTTTGTACATCAGAATCCTACGCTGTGTAAAATACTGATTTTCATATTTTTGAAAAATTGTCCAATTTTTATTTCTTTATAACTTTTTTTTTAACTTTTTCTTAAATTCTCTAAAAATCTGAGAAATATTGTAAATTTATATGATTATCATGTGGTAAAAATTTCAAATTATTGTTTTGTTTTATTGCTAAGTCACATTGGTTTGAAGAAGGATGTTTTTTTTTGAGTACAGGATATCTGTTAAGGGTCCTGGGAGTCCTTAACAGGAGGAGGTTGATGAAGAACTTCCTTTCTTTTTATTAGGCTCAGGGACCTCTTAAGTCTTCTTGAGGCCCTAGGCCCTAACTCAAAAGTAGGCCCTGGCCCCCTACGAAAATGTAGGCCCCTTCTGTGACACTTAAAAGTAGACAGTAAATAGCATACCTTGTCAAATATTCGTACAAACATTAACCTAAAACAAATAAATGTGCATAACTTACAATCGCACAAACCGGCTCGACCGACTGCCGCCTTTTGACTGAATGAGTAATGATGATGTATGGTGGTAGGCCTGGACCTATTCATGGACTATGGTTATCACAAGTAGCCAGTTGACATGTCGTCCGAAATTCCCAGTTTTTCGGAGAATACAACCGGAAATAGCATTTAAACGTTGAAATTATTCGAATTATGTTCTTATCAAGGTTAAATAGGAAACGAAAAGAAGCCCCCCATTGTGGACGAGACCCTGGGCCCAGGCCCACTTGACCCGTGCTTTAAGACGTTCCTGATTAGGCTCTGATGCTATAACTATTTATTATTGTTTTTAAAAACATTAAATTCTATTTTGAAAATCCCATCCAAATTTAAAATTTTTTTTTTCTGAATGTTTTGTAAGTATTTTATTTTAAGAAGAAAAAATCTTCTGTGAGTGTGTATGTGACTAAACTCCTCCTAAACGGCTGGACCGATTTTGATGAAATTTTTTGTATCTGTTCCAGTGGATTCGAGAAAGGTTTAGATTCACAATTCGGTCCGATATCGCAATTAGTTAAAAAGATATTAATTAAAAACATTGAAAACATTCTACTCAATATTCACCTGCATTATTGTAACAACGTTATTGTTATAAAAATGACGTAAGTTGGCGTCGAAAATTGATTTTCAGCCAAACTGGCCAAACCGGGTCTTCATTGTTACAAAAATGTAGACGAACCATGCTTTTTGGCGTTTTTAATTAATATCTTTTCAAATAATCTTTACATATATAATTCTTCTGTGGTGTGTTTGTGACTGAACTCCTCCTAAACGGCTGGTCCGATTTGGATGATATTTTTTGTGTGGGTTTAAGTAGATTCGAGAATGATTTAGATTCACCTTTCGGGCCGATACCGCAATTAGTTAAAAATGTGCCAAAATTATCTAAGGACGCGTGTTTGTTCATAAAAAAAATCATGGGCAATATTCTTGAGGGCACTATTTCGAGCGGCAAACTTCAAGGTGAAGTTGTACTTCTACCACAGATCCCAATGATTCTTTCAGACTCACCTACCCATTCAAATGTTTGCAATTTCCAATTCGCTTGGCATTAGCTATGACATTAATAAGTTACAAGGTCAAACAATGACAATTTGTTGTTTAGATTTAGAAAACCCTTGCATTTCGTACGGCCAATTATATGTTGCATGTCCGAGGTTTGGCAAACCATCGCATTTGTTTACTTATACCTCTCACACGGATTAACCAAAAACACTGTACATTCAATGGCATTACGGTAAATTTATTTTTTGTGTATTAAAAAAATATACCTGTTATAAAAATAGCTCGAGTTTTATCTTTTTTACCCTTTAACCAAAACAAGTTAAGTTTCTATTCAGAATAGTTCTATATTCAACTTAATTCATAATAAAAATATACTCACACGCAATCGATAGGTCGAATTGTGGTAACTGTACATGTGATGATGTCTGGTATTGTAATAACTTCCTTTATAAAAAAATTTCATCAAAACGGTCCAGATTGTTACAACTTATTCAGAAAAGTTCGTAATTTACGGATTTAAGACGTGTGTACAGGGCAACGTCTGTCGGGACCGCTAGCTGTTAAGTAAATAACGTAAGAAATAAATTAAGAATTAGAGTGTAGTTATTTACTATTAATGAGTTAGTTTTTAATAGTTAGCAACAGGGAAATTAAGAATTTCGGAATTTTTTTTAATTTGAAAGGGAAATAGTATACAACATTAGAATACTCAACCTCTCAAAAGATATCAATGTTTATTGTTTATTTTGGAAATGCAAATAAAATATCCCTCTGAAATATTTTTTTTTCTTTTTCAGAGTTGAGCTTCTGTATCTTCAATTCATTTTGTTAAAAATAAACTTCATGGACATAAAAACATGTTAGAAGAAAATCAAAAAAGTTCCCCCGAGTGGAACAAACATGTTATGCATTTTTCTACATAGAACAGATCCTCCGACATCTTATCTCATAGCTCTACGAAAAGTGTTCAGTTTTGAAAACATGTTACACAGATTTGTTTCTGCGATTTGATGCAATCTGACATTCTATTTCCACTCAGAATACGAGGGGGAAAATTGAATTTGACTTCTCAAGCGAGATCTCCTCTACCCCATGTCACGTTTCTTTTTCGCTCCCTTTGACATGTTTCCAAGATCAGTTTTCTATTTACTTCATTTCAGTTGCACTACAAAACCCTTTGAAAAGGGAGTGCAAAACATATTTTCAACTTATTTTATTCAAAGATTAATGATACGTACTGATTTTAACGCAAAACATATTATGAATTCGTGTTTGAATAAGAAACTACACACCAACACACACATAAAATAAGAGATTATTATTTTTAATAATAATAATTTTTTACATATAAATAAGTACAAATTCTAGAACTCTTAATATGTGTTTCCCTTTTCATATTGCTGATGCTCTTGTCAAAATCTATTAATTGAGTTTCTTCACACAGTAATTATAAAATGTTATATATATATATACTACACACACACACACACACACACACACTACATTTCTATGCATTGGCATTTGATCGTAGCATTTGATCCAATAAATGGAGAGGAATAAACAAAAATTATAAATAAATAAATAAAACTGCACATAAATACCCTCTTTAAATCATTTCAAGTACGAGAAAGTCATGTAATTATTATTCACCTTTTTAAAAAATTTCTCAAGCATAAGTTATAATTCTTTCTTCTTGTTAATTAGTTTATAAATATACTTAGTTAATAAAGAAATCAATTCAAAGTATCAATTAAATAGGCAATGAAGTTGGGTAAAAAATACTTTTTAAAATAAATATACAAGGGGTGTTCAAATGAAAAGGTACGAAACGTTGTAAAAACATAACAGTTAACGTATTTATCTATGCGGCTATGGGAGAACGTAGCGAGACATCTATGGATGCGAATGGAGTTTCCTGCGAGGATCGGAGCATGTGCGGGGGTCCGAACGAGCAAGAGAGAGCAGAGGTTCTTAAAAAAGAGCGCCATCCGATTGACGCGGCAGTACTTGTGAGGACATGATGGCGTTTACAACGCAAAATTCAACGATTGAAGAACAGCGAGGCATTATCCAATTTGTGACAGCTGAAACCGGCCACTATTCATCGACACGGAGGGTGTGGTACTGTTCCAAGACAACTCTCTACCACACATCTTCAGGGCCACACACGCTGGAATGGTCAAGCTCAAGTGGGAGCAGATTGACCATCCGTTGTACAGCCTGGATATGTTGCCGCGTGATTAGCACGTGTTTGGTCTCTTGAAAAATCATCTGAAAGGAAAGCGCTTTAACTCGGACGACGAACTCAAGGACTTTGTGAAGGACTGTGTCTCGTCAAGGTCACAGGAATTCTGGGAACAAGGAATCCTTTGGCTCATTAAAAAAATGGGATTGTTGTGCTCAAGTCTGTGGTGTATACCAACGGTTCTTAAACTTTAGATCGCCCTGGCCCCTTTATGTATCAGGGTGTCATCGCAGACCCCCAAGATTTTGATCATCTCTCCCCGACTTCATATTCGTGATCAAAATACAAGTTCTGGCAGAGTTTCTTCATTGGCGACTATTTAGCAATCTAACCTAAGGTGGCACATCTTTCAATTTTCAGCGAAACCTTTCACAGTCTATAAAAGTGGGAAATCTCAACATTACATGAAGGATTTCGCAGGCTCCCTAGGACGGCGTTGCGAACCACAGTTTAAAAGCCACAGGTGTACACTTTGAATAACGTCATTTATACCAACAGTGTCGTTTCGTATCCTTTCATTTGAATACACTTTGTACAATCGTTTTTATTTTCTGTTTCCCGAGGCGTATTTTTCAATCAATTTCTGCTATTAGTTCATTTTCTCCCTATATATATATGCTTATATATCTTGTTCAAATTTTTCAATCGTTAATAAAAAAATATTTTCTATTCATCCATTCAAGTTTCAATACAATTTTTAAAACTTGTAGTGGATGACACTTGATGTTAATAACAGTTTTTCAAATATTAATTCATTTATTAAATTGTTAATGAATAAAAAGAAACAAACAAAAATAATAATCCAACACCATATATGAAAAAGAAAATCACTCGTTGTGTCCCTGTAGCGCAATGGATAGCACGTTGAACTTCTAAACCTAAGGTCGTGGATTTGAATCCTATTTGGGATGGCCCAACTTCTGAGGACGTGATTTGTGAATGAATAAATAGTAACAAACAGAAATAATAGCCCAACACCATATATAGAAAGGAAAATGGAAAACCACTTTCTATTTTGTCACATAATATTTGATTCTGTCACATGTATATGAATTATAAATGTAACGATTCAATAAAAAGTTAATAAAATAAAATTTTTCTTCGTTAACCAAAGTAGGAATCGACTTACAAAATTTTTTTATTACATACTTCGTTACATTTCAATAACTTCTCAAAAAAGAATAGTTACAAAGACTTGCGGAGTGTTAATACATATGCTCAGTAAACCAAGCTGGCTAAGCAATTTTGTTTGTTTTATGCTTATAGACATATATATAATACTGTATTAATAAAAATAGTGGTAGCTCTATTGGCAGATTATACACAATATGCAAATTATTCTTTATGTAAAGTAGGTGGCAAATGAATGGTGGCGCCAAAGACTCATAATTACTGTTATATTCATACACTTTCAAAAGGTTGAAAGTTAATATTTTCTGGAAAATCCCATTAAAGAAACATAAAAATTAATTATGATTAAATTAATGAACTATAAAGCCAAAGGCAATGGGCTTGATTCATGAAGTCACATGATAATAACAAACACGTGCTTTCCATTGAATTCAAAACAAACATTAAACTAACTGTACTTGTTCTATTTGTAAAACTCAGATAAAATTTCAAATTTTATAATTGGGTAAAGATGTTTAAATGTTAGGGAAAAAAATTTCTTCAAAAAGATTTTTTTTAAATTAAAAAAAAGTCGTACTTTATGCTTATACTTTTAAATAAAATGCATTTTGTTTACATATGCACTTTTTAAGAGAAAGTTTCTGCAAAGAGCAAAGCTTGGCAACACCGGAGCGCGTGAACTGATTAGTTGGAAACACAAGATAGTTTTTATCGTATGATTATGACGTCACATGAGTTTTTGAATTGATTGGCTAGAATCACGTGGCTTTCACTATCATGTGACTATGATGTCACATGAATCAACCTCATTTTATAATAATAGGAAGTTCCACATGCATAGTATTATCGAAAGGGAGCTAATTTAATTATGAATATAAACTGAAATAAATTTAGTTAAACAAATAATTTCTCATTCTGTATAATCCATTGAACCTGTTACAGAACATTCGTAACACCTAGAGAAGGTCTATAAGTAAGCTCGGCACTTAAACATGAATTCATGAACTATGAGAGGTTTTACGGGAAAAAGTATCATAATAACTTAGTAAAAAATAAATAAATCTTGTAATTCTGTTTCTAATAAAACTATGAATGATGTTTTTTTTTAAAAATGTTTTTAGTATATGTCGGATGAAAAATACCAATGCCTGTTTAATATGATGATCAAACTAAAGCACTAATACTCTGTTCATGGTTAATTTCAAGTAACGAATTAATTTTTTAAAGAATACTTTAAAAATAAAGAAGTTTCTTTTGAAGTTCTTATTGTATGTAGATTGGAGTTATAAGCTAATTTAAAGAGTCATTTTTTTGTGTACCTTAATTTATATACAATCAGAAATCTCTTTAGGAATAACTAAAACTTAGATCAAACTATTTAGATTTTAAAGACAATTGTTTGACTGACTTCCATTTTTATCAAAATGTTAAGTATTTATTATTATTTTTTTTAAAATCCTGGATATGTTTCGATGGTTAAACGATTTTGATTTGCAGTGAATTGTTATCTCTTTTATTTCTTTACTTTTGCGATATTGCATAAAAGTCTTTTCATAATATTAATCTATAGAAGAACTAACCATGTTTTAACTTAGGAGTGTTCGTTAAAATCTGGAAAGTAACTTTAATCACTATAAAGAAATTTGATACTGTTAGGAATGTTGTTTAATTAATGTGTAAAATAGTGCAAATAATTTATACCTCGATGTTTAATACATCAATATTACTTTCTGTTGTCTTTATTTTGTGATAAAAATTGTAATATTTGCAAGCAACGCTGCTCCTTTTATCATAATGGCGTTTCAATCGAAACCGGGGCAAAATATTGGCATCATTTTTGGTGACTTGACTATCATATGGATGCATCTGGAAATTACTGGAGAAATCTATTAACATCACGATCTATGATGTTCGCGAATCTTTCGAGAAAGAGCTAGGAGGCCGTGCAGACCAGAAATACCAGTCATTTTCTAAGACAGAGTCAGTATTATTTAAACTGTTGAAGAGTCCACTAGCGATTAGTTAGTTGCTTTCAAATAAACTTTATGTACTAGTACCTGAGCACTTCAGAAGGGGTGAAAACCACATTGTACTTATTGTGGGAATTTTACGACCTGTGTATCCTACATTTCTAAGGATTGTTTTTCGACAATAAATTTTCATCACTCTTAAAGAACTGTTTTACTCTTTAAACTGATAGCCTAAAATCCGTGGGCCTCAATCTAAGTAACAATATTATAGAATGCTTGTTGAATTATCTTCTAAAAATAAAATGATTTACTTATAGATATTCTACCATAGTACGGCACAAATGTATTTCATTTACTCATTCTTTAATTATTATTGAATATTCTTGAAAAGAAAAGCCTCTTCCTTATTTTATTATTCAATCCCTACTATTAGCTCACACTCTCTCTCTATTTATTTATTTATTTATCCTCGTGGAATTTTCAATCGTTAATAAAATACATTTTAAAGCGTTCAATTGAACTGAAATTTTGCATGCATGATTATTTTGGATGACAATGCAATAATTTAATTATAACTGATTAAAACTAATTATTTAAGGAATTACAAATACAGCCACGTTGGCATCATTTTTGGCGACTGAGCGACCCTTTTGGCGACTTGTGTCAAAACTTGAAAATGGTTTTTTTTTCACGTTTTAAAGCGTTCATTTGAACTGAAATGTTATATACACGATTGTTTTGGATGACAATACGATACTTTAATGAATTTTAATAAAAATTAATTACTACTCAATGTTGTGATTCTGTCCTATGTATATGCATATTTATTTTAATTGTAACTATTTAATAAAAAGTAGCTAAAATAAAAAATTTTTCTTTGTTGATCTAAATAGGAATTGACTTAATTTTTTTTATGATACTTATTTTTACTGTAAGTTAATTGTTTTTATTATAATTGATTGCTTTAAAATGTTTAATTAATTTTATACATTTATGTACACTTTCTTGTGTATAGTATTGTGTGAAACAAATAGAAAAAAAATAATTGAATTTGTAATGGTCGCCCCGCGACGTCCATTAGTGTGGGAGAGTCGGAAGGAAGATTTGCCATATTCCAAAATAACTTCTATTAATTTAATACTAGGAACAACAACACAAAATCTATTAACCAAGTTAAGAGATGCATCAACGACTAAATATGGAAAGCAATATAGCGAGATA
This sequence comes from Trichonephila inaurata madagascariensis, assembly GCA_019973955.1. Classification (NCBI taxonomy): domain Eukaryota; kingdom Metazoa; phylum Arthropoda; class Arachnida; order Araneae; family Nephilidae; genus Trichonephila; species Trichonephila inaurata. Next base: position 91,965 of record BMAV01003947.1, read on the forward strand.
GACGTGAAACGAGAAGTCTTAATAAATCGAATCACTTACGTACAGGCAATATACCTCCTGAGTCCAAGAGACCTAACCCAATTTTAATTAATAGTTGACAAAGTGACAATTTTTAATATTATGATAGTCAGCTAAGAAGCATTCACGCCTCATTTCAAGTTTGATCAATTACTGTTATCCGTTAGCAGTCTAACCTCTCTCTCCTTCTAAATTGATAGCTTAATCTTTGTATACAAGCCTTAATTTACATACTTACATCTTCTTCGAATGGAAGTTTATAATATAATAATTTTTAAAGACGCAATATTCCCCAAAAGGATTAGTAATAGAAAGAGCACGGATAGATCCGTTATAAGTTATTAAATTTGTTACCTATTAAAATTGTTAGTTATTAAATTTGATGTAATTTTAAGATCAAGTATTTACAAAAAAAGAATTATATTTTGTAGAATTTCACCGTTTGAAAAAAAAATGTTTTTGTAAAAAATTAAGTAAATGAATTTTTGTAAAGAATGTGTTAGCCTAGTAGCTCTCAAACTGTGGGGCGTGATATTTCTCCAGGGGGTGGGGGGTGCGCGAGTTCCATCAAAAATAAAAGATTATTTTAAAAATTATTGATTTAAAAGACGCAAAACCAAAAACATACATTCTGACATAATGAAAGAAAACACAAGTCAGTGCTGATGTAATGTATAATACTTATAAATGTATCACAGCAATGCACAATGTATTCGATACTTAATTTATCAGTATTAACAATATAATACTTATACTGTTAACTACTTTACCAACATAATACTAGTCCTATTATTTTAAAAAAACTTTCTTAAAATATCTATTTCTCAAAAGTAACATATACAACATTGAATACTTATTTTGATAATTAGTACTCTTTTAAAATTAAGGTCGAATTGTAGCTTTAGCGTCAAAGTATATTATTATTATATTCAATACATTGTTATTATATGGAGGGGGGGATGAAAATTATTTTTAAAAATTGGGTCACAAACATTGAAAGTTTGAAAAGCACTGTGTTAGCCTATCTTTATAATGCATAAGTGGCTTGCACTTTTCCCAAGTGGTCAATTTAGTTGGCATACAACGGAATGAGAAGCAGCGTCCATATATGGACAAACTCTTGCTTGATTCATTCCTTAATTCCAAAGGAGGATTTACAGCAGCCATCTACTTACCGAAATTGACCCAAAGAGGATTTATCGAATTGACCAGGTCATTCGATACTCTTGAAATTTTAATCCACAAGACATTCACTAACACTCCTATCTCATCAATCCTAGCTTAGTGTTATCAGATGTTACCATTCACTAGGAGGAATTAATCCCATACTGAGTCAGGAGATCTCATATCGATATTTTATAGCAGTCAGAATTTCTTCATGGAGAACATGTCGGTCAGTATGACCCTCCCAGAGATATTCTAGCTCAAACTCTGATTCCTCCTACCTGTTATCTGTTAAGGTATCCGAATACGTTCGGAACCGTGATTTTAAAAAAGCGCATAAATGGATAATTTTCATGATATTTAGTGTCACTTACATTATAATACATGTATAAAATTGTTTTAAGGACATTTTGACAAAAACAATTATTTAAATACAATATTTTGGCAAAAAAAATAACTTAGAATAACCTTTTTTCAAAATGTTCTCCTTTTGGGAAAAATGCTTCAATTATAATAATATTTTGTCTGCATATAGCTCAGACCTCTGTACAGAGGCTCAACTAGGAGTTTTGAAAAATTCACATTATTTTCAGAGTTACAACCCATTGAAATAATTATCGGCATTTTTTTCTTAAAATTTCTCCCCTCTGTTGTCGCAAAACATGGATAAACCCACTTTTAAGTTATATATTTCAAAAGTTCTAGTTGAGCCTCTGTACAGAGGTCTGAGCTATATACAGGCAAAATATTTTTATAATAGATGCATTTTTCACAAATGGAGAATATTTTGAAAATAGGTCATTCTATGTTCATTTTTTGTCAAAATATTGTACTTAAATAATTTTTTATTGTAATGCTATTTTTAAAACAATTCTATGTACCTTTTCTAATCTAAGTGACACTAAATATCATAAATATCATCCATTTATACGCTTTTGCAAAATCACGGTTCCGAACGTAGTCGGATACCTTAACAATGCTAAATTTGCTTTAAACAATGCTATTAATGCTACATGATAACAATGTTTTAACAATGTTCATCTAACAATGCTATTTGATAGCTTTTTCCTCCAGATCGGAACAACAACACACGATCTGAATCTCTCTTGAAGTAAACCAGGACTCGTCAGTAAAGAGACAGTAGCTGTCTGTTAGAAGAAGTAACGTGCTTTTAAAGAATGAAAGGCCAGTTCCACAAAAGTCCTGGTTACTTGTTGGCAGTTCAAAATTATTAGGTCAGTCGTCAAATGTCAAAATTATCATTCAGTCTAACATGTTTGTTTGTTTTACTGAAACGGCACATTTGTGTCGCTGATTAAAGAGGAACTAACACTTTATTCAAAGGATCATCTGGAATTGTCTTTGCTGATGATAAAACCTATATAGGCACATTATACGGAAATTTTGTTTTTCCCGTTCCTCATAATGATTTATCTGAAATGAGTTGAGATAAAATGGCGTTCTTCCAACATTGAATCGAAAGACACTGAATGAGATTTCGCGCAGAGGTCTGTGAGTGGTCTGGGGACAAATCTTTTTGAATCTAATTTTTTAGATTCAGTTTATATGGTCTTAAGCATCTCTAGTCACTCTGAGCGCCATATTACGATATTAAGTTGCAGCTCCACACATTTCCATTCACCAGTTTTTCCCCATCATATTTCGGTGTAGAGTGAAACACATGCTTTAGATATGACCAACAATATCTTAGTACCGACAAGCATAATCAAATTCTGTAAGAATTACAGAAGTGAAATACTTGCCATTTCAGACTGCGATGTGTGTAAATGTCAGTTTCTTTTAAAATAGTAGTCTACTTGGTGTAATTATTTCATGTGCATATGTTTCATGCGTTGTTTTATTGAGGTTATTTTGTGACTGTTCTTATACACCATATTTGTTACCTTTATTTTTATTTTTTGATGGGGAGAATCAGAAAACTGCTGTATCTTAATTTTTTTTGGATTTATTAGAATATAGATTGTTTATTTACTTCGCAATTCGAAGCAACACCAGTACTAGGTGATAGATATTGTTACGTAGATCCGGGTTCGATAATTTTATGCAAAACAATCACAAAGCAAATAAACAGTTCTTAAAGAGCGATGCGAATTTATTATCAAAAATCCAATCCTTTAAAAACAGGATTTAGCTGCAATATTCACAGGGTAAATATCTGAAGGTCTTCACACCTTCAACAGCAATCAAACACAATCATCAGTGTTTAAAATTACTCGTATGTAACAGATTATTCACAAGCACAGCCGAGCTAATCGCTAGTCAAAACAATGTTCACTCCTCGCTGGTTTAATCAAGACTGCCCACCGTTCCGGCGAGCATCTTTATTTATAGGAGTGACAGAATCTTCCAGAAATATAAGCGCTCGTGTCATTGGGCGTTACATTAGTGGAGAGATCCACTACTTTCTAGAAGATTCCAGAGGGACTCACCAACATGGTCGCCAATGACGCCAAAATGGTCACCAAAGTTGCCAAAAATGATGCCAACTTGACTCTATCGCAAAGATTTCGCCAAGTTCTCATTGAATCGCCATTATAACGTAAGGGGCGGCATTGCTTGTGAATGGTACAATTTTAACATTAAATGAACATAACATAGAGTAATATAAATGAATTAAACATCCAAATACAAATTATATACACTATTTACACAAAATTCGTAACAATATGATTTTGAACCTTGGCCAGGTGGCGAAGACGACACCTGAATCTCTAGACTGCCACACCATGGCAAAGAAAGATTACGAAACTGAAAAGATTTGAGTTTCGTTAGGCTTAATGCACCACTAACTTTTTATATGGCATGTTATATCAGTGGAACTATATCTATAGGTCTTGAATCCACGATTGGGCAGATGCAACGCCGGCCATAACTACTCGGGTACCATGGCCACTCTAATTTTTGAGGGACAGCATATACTTCATATATAATCATAAAGGAAGGAGTTTGTTCTCTTGGAAGGAATTGCGTCCGAAAACGAGTTCTTTGTGTTCATTTGTTTGAAAGAGTCTAGGAAATCAAACAAAGGTTAAGGAATTTGACACAGAGGAAGATGAAAATGATTATATTTCTTCAGTTCATGTGATTTCTTTTATAAGATGTAATTACTAAGAGTTTATCAACTTTAATTTTGTATATTTGCATAGGACGGTGATTATCTACCTTTTTTCTGCTGCAGTACACTTCTAATGAATTCCAAATTTCATGGCACACTAACAATAAAGTAAGTTTAAAAGAAATTTACTTATCTATATAATACACTACGTAAAATAGCTTATGATTATAATTTTCGATGTTAAATAAAATAATATGTAAGAAAAAGACAATACAATGCTTAATGCGTAATTCATTATAAATTAATTATAAGAATACATTTAATGTGTGCGAAATTTGAGCTTGGTGATTTCCGATAATTTTGTTAAAAATGAGAATGCAATTCTCGTTTCGTCATCGACATTTAAAAGTCTCAATCTTTTTTTCATGTTTATATTTGTTAATACTAAAAATCCGAACACACACAAATATGATGTCGTAAGTTGTAACAATATTTTTAAAAATTTTTTTGGCTATAATGGGATAATCGCTAGATTAAGTCCAAAATATATTGACACTTACGAATGTTTGGAAATTAAATCTCGATTTATACAGAGTTCTTTCTCTTCATTCATGGTTAATTCCTGTGCAGCCGTTATCACAAATGGATTGCAAACCAAATCAAAATTTTGTATACTAAATTTGGGAAAGAATGTTAAGTCAGAGTATACCGGTTGATAATTAGTATGACTAATTTTAAAAGCATGTAACTATTTATGATGAATTTCTATCGTTTTACTACTGGTTTTATTTAAAAAAATGAAATCTTTAAATTACTAATCTAGCCATTTTTATTAGTGGGAGTAAATTACAGAACTGAAATTAGATCCTCAAACCCGGAACGAAATTTTACAGCTTTGGAAGAATGGTTGTACAAATTCTATAAATAATAAAGCATTATAAATCAAAAAAGACATTTTTTTTACTGTATTACTAAACGTTAAAAAGAAATAAAATTTGACTCTCAATCAAAAGCTCCAATGAAAAAAAGGTGAAAGAAAGGAAGTTCTTTATGAAAAATAAAAAAAGAAGTTCAAAAGAATTATCGCTGTAGAAATTCCTGCGCCTCAGAAACCTATGGCTATCGCAATCGACAATTTATCGTCAGATAAAAAAAATTGGCTATATAAAAGTAAATTTTCCAGTCTGTCATCAAATGTCTGTTAAGATCTTAGAAAAACGAAGAAAACGTTCTTGGCTTCTGTTTTAATGTTATGCAAAGGTAGATACAATGCATAGATAGTTTCTGATGAAGCACTGTTCCATCTGTCACTCACAACTGGCAAAGCGAAGATTCAGTGTATTTCAAGCAAAAATGTCGCAAAGATGCAGCTGTTTTGAAAAATGCAAGTTGGCCGTCAGGTGTTATGGTATGGACGGAAATGTCCTCTCAAGGCTTAACAAAATCATTTTTTGTAGAACCAAACTTTAAAGTTGATGCTAAATACTATCAGAATAAAGTTTTGAAACACTTGATCAAAAAAAAGTAAACGTCTTTATCCCCAAGGAAACTTTGTTTTTCATCAAGATTCTGCATTAAGTCATACTACAAAATCAGCTATAAAATGGCTGAAAGATTAAAAAATAAATTTTCTGCCTCCTGATAAATGCCTATCACTATCCCCTTTTTGTATTTCATGTGATTATTTTTTATGGGGATACTTAAAAAAACAATTAAATGGATGTAAAGTAAGAGCATTTTAAGGGCTTCAGAAAGCAATTTAAGAGGGAGTTGGAAAGATACCCCACAAATGATCGAAAATCTCTTTTAGCTTAGCCGAAACGCCTACGAAAAGTGTACAGTGCTAGAGGAAACCACATTGAAAATTCCATGTAAATAACTTTATTCAATAAAAATTTATGTTCCTCTGAAATTGGTCACACTATTTATGAATCAACCGGTAATTAAGAGTCTTAAAAAAATTTGGTGGCTCAGTAGTTAAGAATCACTGGCATATTACACGTCTTTTGAAAGCAAATCATACTTTTGAAGCTCGGATTTTTTTCTCGATGCTATATGAAATCATTGAAACATTACATGAAAGGAAGCCTCATGCTCGATAATATGTTCCTCGAAAAATTTCGTTTTCTATACGGAAAACGTGCATGGCATAGTATAAATTATTCATTTTTGGCAAGTTGTATTCAAAACCAAATTTCGGCTTTTCTAACTTCAGAATTTCTGAATATTAAATTTCAAGAACTCTTGGTTTTAGTAACTTACATTCATAAAAAAGTCATCATTCGCCTTTCGAAATTCCCAATATATTTGCATTTTTAAAATTACCAAGAAGTTATAAAATTTTAACTTTAGATCTAAAATGCAGATTTTTTTTTTTTACCCAAATATGTTAGAGTAACCCAAGAAAATTTAAAACAGATGGGGAAAGCATAGATTATAAAAAAAAAAGGAAATGTCATCGTAAAATACTGAAAAGGAAAATTATATCTTTATTCTTATCTGTTACAAATTCTGTAAATGACGTATAGTAAGAATGCGATTTTAGAAGATTTTAAAATAACTCAAACATACATTACATACCAAGGATTGTATTGCACATTTTGTGACATTCAGGAAGATAAGCCTCTTCCTAGTTCTGGATCTATTCTAAATGTAGAGAAGCTTATAATTGTTAAAAAAAGCATGTTTATTTTGGAAAATATTAACATAAAATTTCCAGAAAATAATTTTTTCTGACAAGAGAGCATTGATTATAAATAAAAAAAATTACATAAACATACATTTTTCCACAAAACTGTAAAAAATAGACTTTTAGAGAAAAATATTGAATAAATTAAGAGAGTTTGGTGCAGAAAAAAATATACAGGTATTTTAGACAGAGAGAACAGACAAAAAAGAAAAGGGCCGAACGAAGCTATTTTTGAAAAAAAAAAGAGAAAATAAGCAGCTTATTTCCAAAATGAATTGAATCACACACACACTCAAAATTATTTATTTTTTTCAATTTTTATTAAATGAGTAGTAACTACAATGCCGATCACTATGTACTAAATTCATATGTATTGAAACATGTTATAAAATGTATCACTTAAAAAGCTGGAAAAAGTAGCTTTGATTATATCAAAATTAAGAGCACTTCCTTGAAAAAAAAAACGCACATGCACATTCACACGCACAAAAAAAAATACTGTATATACGTCACGGGTTTTTTTCAGCTTTTGTTCACAAATCTCTAGATAATTATTTCTGAGATGTGGCATTCTTTTTGAAATTTACGCTTTTTAATATAATTGGTGTCAGTTTCGGTTTAGGAGACATCTAAGAAGGTATAATTGGTCATTAGAAATACAGTAAGTCTTTTGTGGTTTCCTAAATGTGTTGCTAAGACTGTAATCTGAACGGACACATTGTTGTTTTTATTTTAAGGCGGCTAATGCGTTCTTAAATGTAATTAAAAAAAGAAAGACGTCTTCCATTTGTAGGAAAAAATGTAGTTAGAGGAACTGTTTTTTTCAGATCTCTGTATCGTAAAAAATAATTAACTAATGAAATTTTCTAATGGAAATATTGTTACTTAAATAATTCATTAATAGAATACAGTTTCTAAGTTGTAAAGGTCTTGCCGACGTGACTAAAGGTGTGGGAGAAATGGGAGGAAGATCAGCCATATTCATAATAACTCTATTTATTCACAGTACTAACTACAATACAAATTCAATCAACCGTTTTTTAGCATGCAGATTTTTTGTTATGAAGTGATTTTCTTCAATGTACTGTAAATTGGATTTAAAACAGATACTTTGTCTCCTGGTTTCAATATGACAAACGCATTAAAACAGAAGTTAATGTTTTGAGAAAGTGTATTCAGTTTTTGTTCAATATACAAGGTTATTGGGAATGAATGACCCGCTTACAAAATTTAATAATTCCATGATGAATAAGCATAAAATGATAATTAAGATGTCATTGTAATGATATAATATGAATTTTTTTTCGTATGTAACGTTTCTTGACGCAAAGTAAATACGAGTTGATTGAAAAAATGATCGTTTTGCATATTTTCATCCATGTCAAGGCAGTAATTCAGACTTTGCAACTCGTCACTATGGTTCAATGCTTGCACGGTTTTCAATTTTTACGGCTTAAAATGCAAGTATTTTCTCAATACAATCCCCACGGCAGATTGAGGAAATACAAGTTCACGACTAGCACGAATCGTCGTTTTCTTTGGACTGCGTGTACAAGTGTCTCGCCCTCTTTCAACACTCCCTGTCGAACAACCTGGTACCCATGGACTTTGACCTTAACACAGGTATTCAGTTTCCTGAAACTGTTTATACCTTTCTCTTATACTCTTAGATGTCGGTGCATTTATATGGTACTTTCTCCGAAATTCCCGTTGAGCCGTGATTTCTGACAGACTTTTTGCAAAAGAGAGCACACAAAACGCTATCTCCCGTTACGACGCCATTTCCACAATTTCTAAAGCATCTCGATTACAGCATTGTTACCACCTATTGGACAAAAACAATGTTATAAGCTCAAAATTTCATACTGTATCTTTACGATGACATATTAATGATCATTTTCTGTTTATTTATCTGGGAATTAATAAATTTTGTAATCGTGTCATTCATTCCTGATAACCCTGTATTTTATTTTTCGCATACATTGCATCAGTTTATCAAGTATTTCTAAGTATTGCAAGGATTTATATGTTAAGATGAATCTTTTGGTTTTAATTTTATTCTTTAAAGGTATCGAACGTCAATTAATGTAAGATTAATTATAAATATACATTAATATTATATATTTAGTAAAAATATATTTAGTATAAAATATGTTTAAAGATTTTAACTGTGATGTATTTTTAAAAATATTTCTTAGATATTAAGTACTTTTTCTGCACTTTTCATTTATTTTAAGGTTGTTTTGACATTTTTTATGCTTTGTTATAATTGTCCTGGTTTTGTAATTTTTTTTTCAATTCTTTGATTTACCTGTGAAGCCTATTCCATATTAAGAATATTGACATGTTCTTTTTTTGGAAATGTTTATATTCATTACATGAACCAAGCATTTTTCTTTTTGAGAAAAAACCTCCTACATTTAAATTTTTATTTCTGACAAAAAAATGGAGTTTTACTTAACATTATACTATATTTTAAATATAAAGTCATATTCTTATGATTGTGCCCTTCTATGATCTTTAAATTTATCTGATGTATAAAATTGTATACAATTTCACAGGTTTTTTCTGTTTCAAGTTTTGAATAATGGTTCGAAGCGATGCAATTCTGGAAAACTGAAAAAAACAAACTTAAAAATAAAACGAATGTTATAAATAATCTAACTTCCAGAATTTTACAAGAGTTTCTAAAAAATTCCTCCTTTTCTAGTAAACATTTTGTTTGTCAGGTCTATACTTTTGTAAGAATAATAAATCTATGTTTTTTGGAAAAAGAGTACCTTTGTTTATCTTTGTTTGTAATAAAACTGGGAAAACATATTGTTTCTTTTTGAAGTGCTTTATATATTTTGAACATTTTATATTTCATGTGAAATTTTTATAAAGATATAGTGTTCTTGTGTAAGTATCTATTTTAAATTTTAAAAAGTGTGTTCTTTTTTAAATAACTTCTACAATTATCTTGAATTCCATTGCGCGATTTTCCTATTGTACTAAAGCAGTGAGAGTCCAATTACAGCCTGCCTTGATGTTCTACCCTATCAACAAAATATTTTAAAACCTGCTGGAAAAACAACTGTTCAACTCGTTGCCAACTAGTGGCCGTACAAGCCGAGGGTGTTAATAAACAAAAATGTTATAAAATTATAGAACATTATATTTTGAAAAGTAATTAATAAGCAAACAGAAATGTAATAAAATTATAGAATATTATAATTCTAAAAGCAATTAATTTTTAAAATGAATTTCATAATTTATATTTAAGCATTTGTAATTTACTATATTTTCGTGTTTTATGTAAAATAACTGTATTTATATTTATACTTGTAAATCTGGAATCATTTTTTAAAACCTTCTTTGGTTTACTGGATTGGCAACGTAGTCCGTATTTTGGTATGAGACTAGTTGCAACGTTTTGATATCTGCGCAGCTAAGCCTAATAACAATAAAAATGTTCTTCGAATTTTTTAAAGAAATTTTCTACATTTTAACGTTATAGGACCAAACGTTCATAACAAACCTGTTATATAGAAATTTTGAATTTAAATTTAAAAGAAAATATTTGAGGGTATGTTATTTAACAATAAATTATATTGGTCCTCCAAGCATTTCTTTATTTTTTTCTTGGCTCCAGCTTAAAACTGATCATTTTTAAAGTATACTTTAATTTTAATAAATAGGATCTCAAAATTAGAAGCATTTTTTGGATAAAATAATTCCATTACTTTAAAGCTCATTTGAAGGAATTCGCTTTTTCTTCAGTATAAAGTACAAAGGGATTTTATACATTAGGCTTATATTAAAGAAGAATGGAAATAATAAAGATGTGTAATGTTCACAAAAGAGGTAATTATTATTTCTTTCCACAATTTTCCATTGTATAAAATAAAAAAAAAAAGGGAAAATTTAAAATTCTGCTAAGATAATTCCTGTCCAAACAATTAATATTTTGTTAAAGTCATTCTTAGTTAGCAATTAATTTGAATTGATAGAAGCATCAAAGTAATGGAATAATTAAACATCTTAAAGAAACTACTGTTTAATGGAGAATTTTATAAGTATTTTATATAAAAGTTTTTTTTTATTTAAAAGTGGACAAAAAATGCATTAACTATTACATAATTAATGAACTTTAAAATATATTTAGCATTTTTTTATATTTATGAAATATGTTAAAGTAGAGAGTGACAACAAAAGAAAATTAATTTTCTCTAATTTTATTTTCCAAGATGTTAGCTTATAAGAGCTTATTTTAAGATTATTAAATAAAGAATATAAATGAAAAAAAAGTTTGAGAATGCGTAGGAAGATGGAATGGAAAAATAGTTTCATTTTTAATAATACGTAATGAACTATAGGTGTTACACAGCTAATTTCGACTCTACAAATGTAAGATTGTAAGATATAAAACGAAAATATTTACTTTTTATGTAAAAAAAAAATTCACAATATTGATATCAAGTTTTCATAGACAAAAAAATATTTTAATGCTTACATGAATCAATCGTTTTAATCGTGGATGATTGTTAAAAATTTGTTTCTTGTTAAACAAAAAAAAAAAAAAAAACGTGCATTACATGTGCATTTATGGTGAATCCCTTATAAAACAGCTTAAGTTAAAATGATAATCAGATTGTTTTATATCTATGCAAACATTAGTATAAGAAAAGTTTTTTATTTTGAAAGAATAAAACAAAGTTGTTTTATTAAATGGTTATGAAAAAACTTTCTTTAAAGCAAGTATACTATTTAAAACGGGAGTATTTTTTCTATTAAATCAATTTATAAAAAACCTTTAAAATGAGAACAATTTTAACTTATATGAATGAAGATTTATAAAAAAATAATTTTTCTACATAAAAATTTAAAGGAAGTGACTTTCTAACTAAACATTTATACAAAAATTAATTTCTGTCTTAACATTAAAATAAGATTTAATTTAACTCAACTATAATATTTTTAAACTAAATATCAAGTTAATAAAATTTGTTTAGATAAAATAAATTTTTTCTTTCTGGACATTAGTATACCAGCATTTTTTGTTTAAACTTTAGTATAGTATTTGAAATTCTGATCATCATATGATTAAGTGATTTTTCAGGAGAAAAAAAAGTAAGGTTCTTCTGGCAGTTAGTAAGTTCTTCCATTTAATTTTTTCAATACATGTAAATAATACAATGTAAAATTATTTACCAGATAACAAGATATTAGTATCATTATTTCATGTTCTTATTTATAAAACAAGTAATATATAAAAATTTAAGTAAATTCCTACTTAGGTAAACAAAGAGAAATTTTATTTTAGTTACTTTTTATTTAATAGTTATAATTAATATAAAAAAATAAATTATATTCATATGACATAATCACAATATTAAACGCCCAAATAGAAAGCGATTTTCCTTTCAATTTTCCTTTCTATCTAGGGTGTTCAACAACTTTTTGTTTGTTTGTTACTATTTATTCGTTAGTTAAATTTAATTATTCTAATAAAATAGTATAGTAAAAAGGAATTCACAATCTCAGAAACTAGTCCATCCCAGAAGGGAATTCGAACCCAGAACCTTTGGATTAAAAGTCCAACGCGCTATCCATTGCTCTATAGGGACACAACAAACGATTTTCATTTCTATATATGCTGTTCGATTATTATTTTTGTTTCTTACTATTTGTTCATTTTTTAATTTAATTAATGAATTAATATTTGAAAAAACTCTAATAACAGTGTTATCCACTACAAGTTTAAAAAAATGTATTTGAACGTGAATGGATGAATAGAAAGTATTTTATTAACGATTGAAAATTTGAACAGGATATATATATATATATAGAGAGAGAGAGAGTGAGAGTGAACTAATAGTAGAAATTAAAAAAAAAATGATTTCAGTACTGACATGTTGCCAAAAGAAAATTTTCTGTTTATATTTTTTGCATATTAAATGTATTGTTAGTGTTTGCAAAAACTGTTCTTAAATATGCTGAAAAGGATCGTATATTACCATCGTATCCAAACTTTTATTCTGTTTTTCATTTATGGGAAAAACGATTAAACATTCGTGCAACAAAATGACTCACTCAAAATAATTTCATTTTATGCACAGGTGTTAAATTATACTTGGAAGAGCAAGTATAAAATCTGTGAGGAAAAAAAAGGGGGTCAATGCCCATTAACTTACTGGTGAAACATTAAGAGACTTTCATTTAAAATAATGTGCTTCTACTTTTAGTCACTCTCCCTTACATTAAGTGAAGAAAGCTATTTTAAAACAAGCAATTTTGAAAAGAACTTTAAAATTTCTATTCTATTTTTTCAAATTAGGATATTTCTAGAATTTATTTTTTTTTTACATTAGTGTTATGTTTCGAAGTTGAATAAAGTGATTAAAATATGGATTGAATCTGTAAAACATTAATCTCATTAAGCTTTAGATGCTTGAATTTGATGTAATGTAGCTCTAAAGCAAATCAAAGAATACTGATGATGGACTTTTTCAAATTCCATAATCAAGTGCTGAATATGTTAATTGAATGTTATACTATACCAGGGATGACCGACCTTCGGCACGCATGCTACAGTGTGGCACGGCAGAGTTATTGCAAGGGCTCGCCCAACTTGAAAAATTTTAAAAAAGTCGAAACGATAATAAATTACAATTTGTGTAATTTTATTGAGAAGCAGTTAGTTGTTTAAGGTATCCGACTACCTTCGGAACCGTGATTTTAAAAAAGCGCAAAAATGGATAATTTTCATGATATTTAGTGTCACTCAGATTAGAATACATGCATAAAATTGTTTTAAGGTCATTTTGACAAAAAAAAATTATTTAAATACAATTTTTTGGCAAAAAAATTACTTAGAATAATCTTTTTTCAAAATGTTCTCCTTTTATAAAAATGCTTTGTGACGGGCTCGCGCGTTTTTTCATTAACATATCCTTTTGGGTTCCTTGGGGCCAGAATAAATGGTAATTCTTTTCCAATCAACCCGAGAAGTGAAACGTGAAGGAAAGATGCAAATTAGGAAGCTTTTAAATAACAAGTTTAGAGTAAGCAGGGTGGCATTTGAGGAGTGTTATGTTAGTGCGTGTGGCAAGTGTGAAGAATATTTCGCGAGAGAAGTTAAGTGACAGTCAAGACAGATTACTCGGTACAAGGTGCTACCACTTAGTCAAGGTGCATACCACTGCACGCCAGTGTACCGCAACTTCAGCTAGGATCAGATAGATTGATGCGTCGTTAGACATTTAAGGTAGGAGTGACTATTTAAATATTCGGATCTGAGTGTACATTGGAATTGAACTTAGGCGAGTTAGTTATTGATAGTGGTCCGGGTTACGTTATTTCGATATTATATATTGTGTGTTTAGCCACCATAGATTCTCTCACATATCGTATCATTATCTAATCTGTTATTGGTATAAGTTAAGATCTTAATAAAGTAATATTAAGATTATGGCAGCTTCTAGCTCTTCATTTATTCCTACACCTCTAGCTCACGCTGATAATCAAGGAGAAGGGCACCCGAGAGGGGCGCCCTTACAGCTTCTAAAATAATAATATTTTGCTTATATAAAGTAAAGACTTCTCCAAAGAGTCTGAATTAGGAGTTTTGAAAAATTCACATTATTTTCAGAGTTACCACCTATTGAAATAATTATCGGCGTTTTTTTTCTTAAAGTTTCTCCCCTCTGTTGTCTTTACAGAGGTCTGAGCTGTATACAGGTAAACTATTATTATAATAGAAGCATTTTTCGCAAAAGGAGAACATTTTGAAAAAAAATTATTCTTAGTTAGTTTTTTGCCAAAATATGTATTTAAATAATTATTTTGTCAAAATGTCCTTAAAACAATTTTATACATGTATTCTAATCTAAGTGATACTCAATGTCATGGAAATTATCCATTTACGCGCTTTTGAAAAATCACGGTTCCGAACGTAGTTGGATACCTTAAAATAGCACTCTTCAAAAAGTTTAATTCTTCAATTTGAAATAAGCTTAATCAATTGAATTACAATAAGAAATTTTCATGTTGATATATTCCTCAATTGTTGTGTGCTCGGACTTTCCAAAGATAGTACACTCGAGAGATTTTGGAGCTTGAGAGTGCTCTTTTTAAAATATCTAGAAGAAAACAAAGAACTGACCATTGCATTCTGACTATTCAATAATTAAATTTTTACTACTTAGACTAGAATAAAACATGTGCTATCTATACTTACAAGTTCCATAATAACCCTATAAATAACATTTCTTCACCTTTTTATATTTGTTTGTTTGTTGGAGAAGTTGGAAGTGGCACACATACTTTTTTTTATCACAGGTAGGGGCCCTTTTCCCAAAAAGGTTAACCCCAACCCAGTTTTATACTCTTTCCTATGTTTCACACTTCACGACTTGTGGGCCTGTAATTCTTTAAGTTTCGCTACCCCTTCTCCATTACGTGTCTTAATCGGCATCAGGAATTTTACTATCCATCATTTTTACGATTATAGCCAGCTTAGACATAGAAATGTTTTTGAATCCTGTACATATATTTTGAATAACACGTTTATAAATAAACGTAAAAAAGCATAGATGAATTAGCTTTTGATATGATTAAATTTTGATTTATAAATACATGCTGTGACTTAAAAATAAGAGGTATCTGTAAACATTTTCATCTATGAAATGCTCTTGAAACGATTCACAGATAAAAAATCATTTCATAACATAGAAACTTGATTCTTTGATAAGACTCTAATTTAGATTCATATTATAGATCAAAATTGTATCATGTGACATTCAAAATTTTTGTTACTTAAACCTTTATCAACGAAGCCAAAAATCTCATTAATTTTTACAATTAAGCATTTCTTTTGAGAACTTACCTTTCTCTCCCTTTAAGAGGAATTTGAATTTTATGTGAAAGCATCCTCCATACTTTTGGTTTACTATACATATTCAATTCAATGTTTTACTAATAATTACTTACGTTGTACAACTTTACTCTGACCAGAAGAGTTAATAACTCTCTGCTTTGAGAGTTTACAAGAATGAAAATGAATTAAAAAAATAATTTGAAATGAATTTCTTATATATATATCATCGGCTCCTTCCTAAATTTAAGAATTTTCCAAATTGTAGAAAGGAGGCTATTGTTGATAATTAATGGATTCAATTCTTGCACGCCAAATGATTACGTATTTGCTTGTCGAATACCTTAAAAATAGATCATTATCAACAGTTACTGAGAACAGCTCTACTCTTAGAAGTCAAACATTTTAATGAATGACTCGCGGTTGATCTGTAACGCTTCTTTTTGTGTCTGTTTTTAATTTGCATTGTAACGGGATTTTCTTCTCTTACAAATTGTGAGAAACTAGCACCCGAAGTTTCTTTCTCACTGTCTTGCCTACCTAAGAGTGTGGGAGGAATGAAAACAGAACCAGAGAATTCCATAAGTGCAATTATTTATTTAGTCAAACAACTTAACCCAGCGTTTTTCAAACTGTGAGGTGCGGCCCCCTAGGGGGCATGATAGCTCTACGAGGGAGCCGCGATCGTATTGAAAAGTCGAAAGCAAAAGTTTATTTAAAAATAATTAATTTACTAAAAGTAAACAAACAAAATGCATTTTGACATAATAAAAAATAGAATACACATTTACACTGATTTAATACACTTATAAATATATCGGTACTGCACAATGTATTTTATTATTAATTTAACAATACTAAATGAAGAAAAAGTTTTATAATTACCAGTGCACTCACATGTGTTTGTCATATATAAAAATTATAAACAAAAATTAATACTTATCTTAATAATTTGTATGGTTTATAACTAATTATTTATAGCTGCCGATTAAAAGTTACTTTATTCGCTCCCCAATGCCACCGTATTCCACCCAAGCGCACATAAGTGATGTATTTTTTTTGGGGGGGGGGGGGGCCAGGAATAAATAAGCAAATTCTTTGACATAAGTAAAAAAAATCATCCGTAAATATTTTCAAAGTCTTTTTATTGCATTCCAAAACATTCAAAATGATTTTTTGGGTAGCAGTGCACAGAAAAGGCCGTACTTAGGAAAGACGTATTTATACGTCTTGGACAATTAACATTTTGGCTGAGCAACAAGTTTATATACTCAAGAGGTTTAGCGTCAAATTATAGTATTATTGAATTCAATACATTGTTTTTGTATGAAGGGGGCGTAATGGAAATTATGACTGAATATTGGGTCGCAAATATTGAAAGTTTGAGAAAGACTGACTTAACCAACAACAAT
Organism: Trichonephila inaurata madagascariensis; assembly: GCA_019973955.1. Classification (NCBI taxonomy): domain Eukaryota; kingdom Metazoa; phylum Arthropoda; class Arachnida; order Araneae; family Nephilidae; genus Trichonephila; species Trichonephila inaurata. Next base: position 109,181 of record BMAV01003947.1, read on the forward strand.
CTATTCTCAAAGTGAATGTCAAATGAGTAGCACGGAGAAAGCAATGGTTATTAAACAAATATGTGGAATCAATTAATGTAACTCAAAGTATTTTTTCGTCGCGATTCCTAACCTCAATTCTACTAATTCAACACAGTGACAAAGCACCACTCTTAATCTTTACATGCAAAAGTAAACCTTATTCAATTTCACCTGAGAAGCGAATGTAGCTGCTTCCTACCTCCTTCTCTAGAATTAAAAAACTCTGACTATATATAGTCGAACTAAAATCTGAATATTACGTTTTCTTCTTGAGAGAGATGGCTGTGAATTAAACGCGAATGCTAGCCCAAAGATTCCCCAAGAGAATTAGTGTGAAGGTCGCGTAAAGATCTGTTACAAAATGAGTAAACAAATTCCATTTTAGCCAATTCTGCCAGATCGTTTTCTTGTAAATGCTAAAAATCATTTAAAAACAATAATATAATTTTTTTTTAAAAAAAAGTCAATTTCTACTTAGGTCAACTCAGGAAAATTTTATTTTAGTTTCTTTTCATTAAATAATAACAATTAATACAAATATGTATATACATAGGACAGAATCACAATATTAAGTGGCAAGTAATATTTATTAATTATCATTAAAGTATCGTATTGCCATCCAAACCACTCGTGTATATAAGATTTCAGTTCAACTGAATGCTTTAAAACGTGAAAAAAAATCTTTTAAAGTTTTGACCCAAGTCTCTAAAAATGAAGCTAACGTGGCTGTATCTCTAATTCTTTGAATAATTAGTTTCAATGAACTTATTTTAACTGATTATAATTAAATTACCGTATTGTAATCCAAAATAATCGTGTATAGAAAATTTCAGCTCAATTGAGAGCTTTTAAATGTATTTTATTAACGATTGAAAATTTGAACGAGATATAGGAAGATTGTGAACTGATAGTAGGAATTAAAATAATCATCATCAACATTACATTATCCTCACGCGCTAACCTTTATCTCTCTCTTAAAAATAAAAATAGAACAGTTCTTGGTTTAAGGCTCGGGGGAAAAAAAGTAATTGATCAATATTGTCCCGTTTTCAATCTAAAT